>JAQZBX010013239.1:0-17500 GCA_029593785.1 Cabassous unicinctus | reverse complement strand
AGCATATTCACGGGCAGATAGAGAAACAATTCTCTTGTGGAAAAAGTAAAAGAGCAAGAAAGCATTCTCGGCTATAATATGTTTATGACTAAGATTTGAAAAGAGCTTGCTCACCATCCCAGTGTTCTTAAGATAATCATTTCAGGATGCTTAAAATAATGTATTCCATATAGTTGTGTAATTAAGACAAAATGAACTGCTGGAATATAGCAGTATACCATTATTCAACTTGATGTCTTTTCGTTTAACAGTGACAGAATATTCATATTAAAATTTGATGTGACTGAAAATAATTTGGATTGGGTTGCGTTTATTATCCCTTGGTGAGCTATGGCTCCAGCAGGGGATGGATGAGCCCTATGAAATCCGCCTTCAGGTTAACACTCACTGATGCTGCATTGAGAACAAACAGGAGTGGAACATTTGGGTTCCTTTAAAGCCCCGAGATCATTATCAAGTGACAAACCACTGTATCATGGCGCATTGAGAAAAGGAACATTGATTCTTCTCCCTGAACGTTGATTTGTGAATTCAGGATGAGTCTGCACTGGATTTGATTCTATTTGATTTTATTTTTGCCTGCTAAATATATAGTCATCACTGCCCTTAACGAGGCCGGTCGCAGAGAGCTACCAGCCCACGTTTATATAGAGTCAAATAAATCTGGACTGGTAACCTCACCACGCACAATTTATTCTGCGGCTGTCACCAGGAGCCATCTGTACAGGTTCAGGATGACAAGGCGACTTGTCGGACCTTTTCAACTAGGAGTATCTGTAATATGAACTTTCTTGCCTTCTGGTTATTCTATCAGAGCCCTCTCTCCCCAATTTGCTTTTTTGTGCGTGTGTGTGTGCCTTGGTTACAATAATCCTGCTGCCTGCCACCCTGCTTTATTAGAGGGCACCTGTTTCTCCTGGGTGCTGTTTGCTCGTAGCATACTAACCAGCCATGAAGTTGGTTGTCTCTTGGCTCTGCAGCTGGACAGTGTTCCTTTCCTCTGAGCAAATTCTGTACCAAAGAGACCAAGGTCAAGACACAGGCCTCCCAAGATCTGGGGTGGGGGTGGGCTGTGTGTGCAAGTCTGGATTTTCTGACAGATTTTACTTACGCAGAGAAGATAGCAGAGATCAAAGAGGCACCCAGGCCACTTCATTGAGCCTCAGTTTCCTTCTCTTCTTCAAGTGTCACAAGAACGCATTTACTGGGCTGCGAGAAAGGAGGAGGAGTACAATAAGTGGAGCTGCAATAAAGACTTATGGCAGGTGAAGCCCCGAAACACTTAGGACGGCCTTATTTTATTCACAGACTCTATCGGAGGCTTCTCTTAATCAAACGTGCCAACCTGTCCTTTGGGAGTATGATTTTATAAAGTGTTTTGCCTTAATTCTCATCTGTTTGGATAGTTTCAAATAGAGAGGAAGAGTGTTCTCAGTAAGAGGTATCATGTAGACACTATTGTTTCTGAAAAAGAATGTAATCGCAACAGCTAAGCTCTCAATTAGAGCCAAGTTATAAGGATTTGCTGCTAATCTAAAACGGAGGCCAAGCTCATTGGTAAAAAACCCACCTGGTGTTTGTGGATTTTGCATTTTGTGTATTGCAGGAATGCACTTCCTTCACAGATTTAGATATTGGAAATGCCACGTGATTAGATAAAGACAATCATTGTTATATCTACTCCGTGATTGTTTTCTCTCTGCCACAGCCTCAGAAGCACAGAACTCCTCACGGAACTGACAAATGGGGCTTCTGATTGATTGAAATGTACAGGACGTTGCCAGAGGGCTGCATATATAAAATAAAATATACATACAGGGTACAAGAGCTGGCCGCTATCAGCCACTGTTAAGTTATAAGCAGAGCTTGTCATATGGAATTTCAAAATCAGAGCTTTGTTGGATCATGTAACAATCTGCTGCTAAGTGTGTCTTTGAGGGCTTCTCCCAGCCTGAGCCTGAGTCCTGCAAAACCATCAGAAAGTTTCCAGAATGAACAGAGGTATTCTGTGTGGGAGCCTGAATCTGCCCTACAAGCATTCTCCTTTGTTAGAAGCTGGTGACTTAATTAGCACTGCTTTAAATCAAGGTGTGCTTTCTCTACCCGAGACAGGGCCTTTACCTGAAACAGTTGCCACCTGATCTTTGCATGAAGCCAAAGCTGGCTCTTTGTGTCTCAGAACTTTGCAAATCTGTCAGTGGCTCCCCTACGACTCTGCAGTGCTCTTTAAATGAAGTTATGAGACATTATCAGATCCAGGCTGTTCGTTCGCTGCAGTGAGATAATTTCTGGAGGCAAGACACCTGGCTGGCCTCGAGTGGTGATTAATTTAATGTGTTTGGGGTGCAATCATCACTCTGAAACAAGGTGGAGGGTTGGGATGATAGATGATGGGCAGGGAGGAGATGGCCCGTGGACCTGTTCTACATCATCAGCTCCTTTGATCGCCGGCAGAAGTTCAAAGATAACTCCTTTGCATCTGCTCAGGATAAACAAAGCTACCGGCGACTTTGCAGAGTTCCATTCCGAAAAGAGCTTGAAGACCACAACATCTGAGCTGCTGAAGCTGAGAAAGGTTTCCCCTGGCTTTCCACATGCCTCTTCAAACAGCGCATGGGTCAAACTATGTTTTGCCTTTAAAGTGCATTTCCTTCTACGCTGCTGAAGTGGGCGCCATGGTGTGTTGCCCAGGTCCCACTCACCCCCCTCACCTCCCCACTGCTCACAGCTGCTGCCCTCACTGGGGTTTAGGGAGATGTACACATCCAAAGACTGCTGAGTGTTGGGGTACCAAAGCCCAGCCCTTTGGTCTCAATTTGTGACAAACCTGAAGGGTCACCTCAGCCGCTATGCACCCTCCTCATGAGATCAAATGGGCTGCTGTTGCACCTGCAGCCCCACCTTCCTTCACCCTCTGTCCACTCTGTCCATAAACTTCCAGCACACAAATCTCCACCTCAGAGTCTATTTCCAGAAGAACCCACCCGACAGTGCTCATCTATATGAGAAAGCATATATGATTATGACATAGCAGTATATAATTTTTTTGCCTGATGTCCATGTTTAAAATTTTTTTTCAGCCAGGGTGACAAATACAATCTGCATTTGTTACAATGACAAACTGCTTTCCCGTTAAAGCTTGCCTCCGTGAGCAAGGACGTTCCTGAAAAACTGCTAATCAGGAAAATGATGCATAGTTTAAAGTAAGCACTCCAAAAGCATTTTTGCTCAATCAAAGAGATTTAAGAAACGAGGTGCTTGTACCAACCAAAGGAGAAAAAAAAATACCCTTTTTGTACTTCAATTAGCAGACAATAATTTGGATAATTGGAAGCCAATATTTCTTCTTTTATCCTATGAATTCCACAGTTCTTTGCCCAATGCTGTCCCCTGCAGGGTAGAAGAAATCAAATCAGAAGAATCTGAGCCACTCTCAGACCAAAAATACCTGAGATTACAGCCTAGAGGGAGAAAGTTGCCTCCTATACACTCCCTCTCCCAGGAAGCTGCTGCTATTTACTAGAATATCATTTCCTAGACATCATGCAAAGAATATTCCCTGGAAATCATTTTGGAGGCACCCACAGGCAGCTTCGTGGATTTCCTTGGTTAAATGTGGGAATGTACAGAGTGCTTCTTCCGGGTGAAGGGCTGATGTTTGAGAAACCAGAGAGAACTAGCCCATTGAGCTGGATATCTGCAAAGCCAAGGCCCTCTCAGCTGGGAGAAGGCATTTCAGTTTTTTAAAAAGAGGTACATAGCAAAAGACTTGAGAAAATGCTCTGAGCTCAAGGAAGGATAGAAAACCAGTAACTGGAAGCCATTGTTCCAGAGCACAGCTGCTTTCTGAGATGATTAACAGGACTGTGGATATATTAGGGGGAGACATGAAAAGACTAATAAGTATTACTCTGGGCCCTCCAAGGATCAAAACTGCAGACTCCGCAAGGCATGCCTTCTCCCTGCCCCAGCAGAGCGTGCTGGGATGGGGGGTGGTCCTGGGAAATTCCCTCGTGCCCTGGTCTTCACTTTATCATCATTGACTTCACAGGAGCCCAAGAGGCACCGTTTGGAAGAAATGTGCCATTTCTATTTGCACAAGTGGAGAGACTTGGTTTTATGAATTTTTCCATCTTGAGTGCAAAATCAAAACACAAACCCCAAATCTCTTCATATCTTCATCCTTACCATTCAGTCAACTCCCAGTTTCAGCTGATTGTCTGTCTTGCCTCTATATCCTCAGATGATGATGATGATGTTGTTACTTTACCTAAAATGGTTCATTTAATCTCTACAAAAATCCCCCAGGTATTATTATCTCCATTTTACAGATGAGCAAACTGAGACTCAGAAGTTAAATGACTTGTCCAAAGTCTCACTCAGTAAGGGAAGAATCAAGATTCTAATTAGACTGTGGGCCTCAGTTTAAGCCTAAGGGGACACTCACAGACCCCCTACCTCACCAGCATAACAAAAGGACTTAGAAGAGAGGAATGTGGTCCTCCAAAACACCTACTCTGAGAAAGATTAACCCCTTAGAAGCCAGCCAAGAAGCCAGCATTGGTAGGCAGATACTGTTTTCATGAGTCTTTTTAGCTTAGATTCTGGCAGGAGCTAGGGTAGGAAAAGTGCCTGTGAGATGCATCCATCCATCCATCCATCCATCCATCCATCTAGCATTTACTTAGAACCTACTCTGTGTCAGTCCTGGGCTGGGGAATGCAAAGGCAACTTGGTTCTGGCCCAAGATTTAGAGGCACTCACGGTGTGGCTGGGAGAGGGAGGCCTACAGTCTTGGTGTCCTGCCTCCCTCTGCCCCCCGCCCCCACCTCTCTGAGGGGTGGCAGGGCTGGCTGAGGCCCAGCTCTCCCTGAGAAGCCAGTCAGGTGTGGAGGGAGCATCTGGCAGCTGCCCTACGTTTTGTGCCGGTGGAAGCACTGTGCACCCATCTGTTTCGTCTCTAATAGCTCATCTCCAGTCATTGTCTGAGCCTCCATGTCTGAAGCTGGCCGAATAAGCTTCATTCTTATGTTGAGAGTGGATCCCAGCACTCTGCCGTGCACTACCTTCCAGCCCATTTTAGAACTAAGGAGCTGACATCCTGTTTCTGGCAGGGAAGCCATCTCACCACCCCACAAGAGACTGGCAGTTCTGGGTGGTTTAGTGGTGCCATCGGACCCCAGTGGGCTGGGAACCCTGGGTGTGGGAGAGAAGTGGGAGGACACACTTCCACTGGGCCTGGCCTGTGCTGACTAACATCTCCCCTAGGCCCCAGCGTTGTGCCAACTTTATATAGAGGGGGCCCTGGAAAGCGCATAGGCATGCAAACGCGAGACTCAGACAGAACTGTAGGCAGCTCAGGATGGGGAGAAACCTGCTACTGCACACCCAGCTCATCAGTGCAATTAAATGCTCAGCCTCAGACAAAGGCTAAGCAAGGATGGGGAGGGGGAGACAAAAGAGCATTGCATTGGTGTCTTTACCCATTCACTTGTCCCACATCCTTATTCATTCAAGAACGATTTATTGAGCTCTTCCACCTATCTGGCCCTGTTAGATAGGTCCCTGCCCTCGTGGAGCTTACAGCCCAGTGGGGGAGAAAGATATTATGCAAATAATCAGATATGTAAGAGGCAGCCCCAAGATCCTCACCGTCACCTCTCCAGACTACCAAGATCCCTCATGCCTCCAATCCCTTCCTGGGCACTCGAGCCTCAGGTAGGGATATCCTGCCTGTCACCTCAGCCCCTTCCCCAAGGCAAATGCTCAGTGCCCAAATGTCTAGTCCCCCGTCCCACCCCAGGCCCAGCACTCACACCCTGTGAGTCCCCCAAGTGTCACTGCCTGAAAATCCAGTTGGGCTGATTTGTTCAATGGACTGTGGCACTGTTTATACAACAATCACTTCAATGAATGTGCACCGTTTATAGTTATGACTATAAGCTGTACAGCTCAGCTTATAGTCAAGGGTTGGGACTCTTCCCAGAAGGAGTCATCGGGACTTATAAACACAGTATAGGTTGTACAGGGAGCTGATAGAGTTCAAAAGGAAAGCCAAGGGCCTTCTTCAAAGCAGATATCATACCCTGCTTTACACATGCTTTATTTTCGTTGTCATGATAAGTTATCACTTTAGCTTCAGTGCCCCAACTTAAAAATGAATGATGCCATGATCATTAAGAAGTTTCTGGAGTTAGATGGATGTTGCAAACAATGATCTCCTTCACCAGAAGCTTTCCACATCCCATCTGTTAGATGCTCTGAACTTTTCTTAACACCCTTAAGAGATAAAAAATTAATCTACTGAAAAAAAAGAGAGATGACCCTTAGAAGAGATTGGGTCCCACTGTGTGGCCTCTCGCTGAAGAGTTTTATGTTCAGGAGTCGGCCATTATGTGTGTCTAAGCAGGATCACTGCAGGAGAATAATCTCATGGTACAACCAGGAAGGTCTATATCCCATCTAAAGCAGCTGAGTATTGGACAAAATGAGCCTTAAAGAAGGGGTTCAATCTGGCTGGGCGTCACCAACTTCTTCTATGGATTCTGTGAGCCAGGAAAATCCAAAGCTACTTTGAATGGGGTTTAATCGCCACAGACAGACTTCATGTAAATTTTCTCAAGTACAAATTGGTGATCTCAAGCCCTTATGGTCCCTTTTACTTCTTACCTTTCCAAATCAGTGCTGGGAAAGAGCTTAGGAGTCATCGACTCCAGGGTTTGTCGCACAATGTTCAACAGGGTCCTAAGTTTCCTTGGAGAGTCTTAGGAATGAGCAGGCTCTCATGTGTTGGGGTCCCAGCCCCCCCAATTCAGCTCTACCCAGAGATACACCTTTTTATTTATATAGATATTGGATTTCCAAATGTAATCTCATTTGCAAAAAAAGATTCTCCTACAAGGAAAAAAAAAAATCCACACTGGCCTAGCTCTCCCTTCATCATACAGATAGAGAAATTGATGGACAATCACATGCTCAAGATCAAATAGCCAAACTAAGACTAAAAACTTATGCAATCTCACCATATACTTCCTAGAATTGGTCAGTTATAAACTTCTTTCCATATACTTCAAAAGGCATGAGGTTTTTGTTTTTGTTTTTGTTTTTTCAATAAACTTCAGTATGAGTCTCACCTGAGAACCACTTATTGGGAAGAGTGCCCACTTTTCACCAGGGTCATCTCCCATCATATCCATTTTCTGGTGTTGCCATGCACAGCCAACCAGATATTGAAGCACACCAAACCCAATGGTGAGTCAAGGGACAGAAATCTTCCTTTTTGAACAACCTTTGTTCCATAAGTTAAAACACACGCTCTTCCCTATTCCTCCAAAAGCTAAGATATGTGGGGAGGGGGATGTGGGGGAAGACTGACTTCAGGTCTCAACTGCCGCTCTGAAGAGCAACATTGGCCGCCTTCAGTGCCAAGCTAAGAGTGAAAGCAGATGTGAAAATCAAACACAGGATTTCAGAACTATAAACTGTTTATCTGTGTGCCAAGAAAACCTATTCATTGCCTGAGCAGGCCACTCAGTCCCACGGTTCCTTCCTTCCTCGTGCGTGTCATACAATTGTTTGATTCTCTGTTGCGGTATGAGTTCTCTCTGGATGGGAGAGCTTAGGCTGGGCTGGGTGATGATTGCCCAGGAGAAGAGGGCAGCCAAAGCGGGGTGACTGGCTGTTGGCATTCATTTTTTGTGTATGAATACCATAATTTTACCCAACACCTAGGCAGTGTGTATGACGACCACCTCCTGGGCCAGGCTGACACTTGCAGAGTAAGAAATAAAACATTGGGAGAATCCAAAGCACAACTTGTCTGCTGGAAGGGAAGGTTTTTTGGGGGGGCGTGGAGGGGAGATTGACTGCCGAGAGAGAGAGAATGCAAGCTGTCCTCATCCTGGGCTCCTGAGTGAGGATGACAAAGAGAAGAGTTCTCCGACACACCTCCGATGACAGGCAGTACAATTAAAGAAATAAACTTCCATTGTTTCAGGGCACTGACATTTAGGGCTTCTTCATCACCACAGCATAACTTAGCCTGTCCTGACGGTTGCCAAGATTTAAAAATAAGGAGATTTCCTAGAAAAGCCAGGATTTCCCAAGTCTCTTGGGAAGTGAGAAATTCTGGTAACTTGAGACTCCATTCCACATGACAAGATTAGGGGCACCTGCTCTCCAGTTTGTCCCAGTCCTCACATTTCCCTCTTCACATATCAATGTTACCTGTTCAGCCACTGAGGCCACGGAGTTTGTGTTCCCAGATAACAGTCTTGTCAAGGGTCAACCTTGCCAAATTGTGGAACTATAAAGGTTTCTCATCTATTCAGCCTATTCTAGGGAGGGCAGTGGACCCAGCCCTCCCCTTACCAGGGGTGGGAAAATAGGAGCCAGGTGAGGAAAATCTGAAGGTGCCTAGTGACCTGGAGTGATTGCCCCCAGTTTCCAGGGAAGAGGCTGCAGCTCATATTTCCCAAAAAGGGGGATGATTTGCTCCTTATTTAGGAGAGAGGAGCTTCCTCACACCATTCATTCACTCATCTATTCCACTCATCCATTAACTTATCCATTCACTCATACATTTATGTCTATATTCATTCATTTAATCACTCTCTATTCACTCATTCATTCATTCACTCACTTACTTATTCACGCCTTCATCTATTCATTTAAAGATATTTACTAAGGGCCTCCAAGGTGCTAGGTCTGTACAGTCTCCCCAGCTCATGCAGGGAACACTTCCCAATACTGCATTCTGCTTGCTTAAATGGGAGTGAGGGTGGTAGCTTGTCTCCAAAGATGGTTGCCAACCAGTCCTTCCATTTCTGTATGCACATGCTGCTCCTCCTAGGAAGAAGTGGAGCCTCTTTTCCCTCATTGCAAATCTGGGCTGGCCTTGGAACTTGTTTTGATCAATGAAATGCAACAGAAGTGATGCTGTCCCAGTCTGAGGTTAGGCCTTAAGAGATCCAGCATCTTCTGCTTTTGTTCCTTTGGAACCAAGCTTGTCTGGCTTACTTGAGGCTGGATCCCCCAGCTCTATCAAGCTGCCCCAGATGATACCAGGTGGAGTGAAGCTAAGCTATCCAGTTGACTCCAACCAAGATGGCTTAATTCTTGTGAAACAATAAATGGCTGTTGTTGTTTTAAGCTACTAGGTTTTAAAATGGTTTGTTATATATCAATATACAACTGAACTAGTGTGAATCTGAACAAGGAGCTTTCCAGGCAGAATGTCAAACGTGCCAATTGGCTTCTTATAACTGTGTTTAATAAAACATGGAAAGAGAGGGGTGAACTAGAAAAGAAGTTGTTCAGTTTTCAAGCAGAATTTAGAGAAAACATAGCAGGCCCAGAAGAGTCTCTCCAGCTGATCCTTAAAATATGAAATAGCTTCAGGGTACAACTCAATTCAAGGCTTGGCCATTTGTTAAGATCTCAGAAAGATTTAAAATCATCAAAACCCAGTAAATCCTCTTAGTTAGACAAAAACCTTTAGGACATTGTCTTAAAGTATTCTGACACACTCAAAATAGTGGGATGTCTGTCACAAAGAATTATGGATATAGCTTATGGGACATGGAATAAATCCCATCAACATCCATAGAAAACCCACAAAGTCTTTAAGAGAATTGTATTGGTGAAAGTACCATCAATTTGGATGAAATGACTCATTCAAAATGAAAAGAGGTTCTAGGACTCCAACTTTCTATAGGCAGTATAGAAAGTACTCAGCTAGAAATATGAGCCAATTCTTATGGAAAAGGTAAGACCTCTCAGAAGACAGAGCCAAGCGCCCAGAGGGCTGAGGCTAAAAAGCAAGGAAGAAAAAAATAATTAGGAATTTTCTTCTAGGGAGAAGAAATGGGTTGTAATCAAGTAATATGTCTTACCCTAGAGGAAGGGGCCTTGGCAACATGTATCCAACTGGATTTAAGAATTTCTATGGACCAATGAGTGCTACATGCTCTGCAGTCTTCTCCTTTTTGAAAAGAAGTATCCATTGCAGTGATTCTGATAAAAGATTGTTGTACAGCACTATGTTTTAGGGTGTTTTTTTTTTTTACAAAGTAATAGATAAATGAAGCAGGGGGTTTGTTTGGGCACTTTCTCAGCATACTTTGAAGAAATTGCTTCCAATTCACTCTGAATCAAAGCTGAGCTGTCAGAAAGGACATCACAAAGCCCCACACCCACACATCCCAGCAGGCCTTGAAACAACTTTCAACATGTGTGCTGGGAAGCTTAGCAGGGAGCCAGATACCACTACTGAAAGCACATTCTTTGCCAAATTGATATCTTATTTCTTTAACTTCCAAGGTAAAAATGAGGAATAGATGATAGAAGAGAGAGAAAAATTACACTGATACTCTTCTGTTTCCAAATTCCAAGGGGAGATTTTTTTATTGTGCTAATTTTTCTTTTTTAGCTACCACTTACTGGTCAGTTGTTATTTGCCAAGCACATTGCCTATATATCTTATAAGGAAGGTTCTCTTGAAGTCCCCATTTTGCAGATGACAAAACTGAGACTCCCAGAAATTAAGCAACTTAGCTAAATTCATTCAAGAGAAAGGGTGGGAAACCTGTGGCAAGAGCCCAGTGTCTCTGGATCCAGAAGCAGGCTGATGACCTCTAGGCTCTGTCCTGCCTCTTTTCAGGCCTTGTCCTGACCACAATATGCAAGACGTGAGAAAAGTGTTTTTAAGTGGTGAAGAAAGGGCAATATTTGTTAGGAATTAATTTGTGTTTGGCTCTGTGTTATTGAGTAGGCATATTTATCCAATTTTACAGATAAGGAAACTGAGGCTTGAAGAAGGTAAGTAATTCACCCAAGGTCACAGAGCCAATGAATGACAGAGTAGAGGTTCCATTCCAGGTGTTTTCAGTGTCAAAGTCCATTCCTTTTCCATGGGGCTGGGCTGGCTATTGGAGGAATGATCACACAGAATTCCACTTCCATGACCACTTGGAGCTGAGTATCCATATTCATAGGCACAGGGTCTCTCCTTTGGCCCCATTCCTATAAAGCTTGGCCTCAACATTTTAAGCAGTTGTGTCTGGCCCACCAGCATCTTGAATCAGCAGATAAAATCAGTCTGGATATGTAAATTAGCTCACAGAAAATGAAAGGAGTACAATTCTATAGAATCAAATAACCTGGAAGGGTATGCTAGACAGGACACCCAGTAATCTTTCTTTGTCTATTTCAATTTTCCCTGATCTTTCATTCATTTATTCATTTATTTCACAGTATTGATTAAACATACCCCTCATCTCATTTCTCCTCCAGTTATTTGACATGCATTAAGGAACAATACAACGTGTCTGCCCTCAAGACATCTCCATTCTGATGGAGGAGACAGACCATACATAGTTTCTTCTAAAGAAATCTCTTTTTTCCTAAAACTAGAAACAAGCCCAAGATTGTTTGGAGAAGCAGGAAAATAGCAAATTCCTCATCAGCCTCTTTTCCCTGTTTATTAAAATCTAAACAAATTTTTTAAAAGATTTATTTATTTATTTATTCACCCCGCTGTTTTGCGCTGTCTGCTCTCTGTGTGTTCTTCTGTGTCTGCTTGTCTTCTCTTTAGGCAGCACCGGGAACCAATCCTGGGACTTTCCAGAGTGGGAGAGAGGCGTTCACTCTCTTGTGCCACCTCAGCTCCCTAGTCTCTTATTGTCTCTCCTCTGTGTCTCTTTTTGTTGTGTCATCTTGCTGCACCAGCTCTCCTGCACGGGCCAGCTCTCCACTCAGGCCAGCTCGCCGCAAAGGCCAGCTTGCCTTTCACCAGGAGGCCCCAGGAATCGAACCCTGGACCTCCTATGTGATAGACAGGAGCCCAATCACTTGAGTCACATCCATTTCCCAAAATCTACACAAATTAATCTCAATGTGTAATTATTTGTACCCACTGCCCCTCATGAGGCAGTCAAGCTGTGACTAAAGAATATTTGGCACAACTATAGAAGCCCTTTGCACCCACCCCCACACCCTAGCTGACCACAGGAATTCTCACTCACATCCCGCCTCAAGAACCCAACTCCAAAGCAGCTCTTAAAAATAAGCCATGGAAGCTTCAAGACATACCTTTCCACTTACTGATAGCAATTAATGTGCCACAAGTCATTGCTGAAATAAGTTGTTTATTTTAAAGCAACTCAAACAGACTATTTCATTTTCTGGGCCCATTCATTAAGATGTTGATTCACCATTTTGCAGAAGCAATTGAAACCCTATTTAGGAGAAATGACCCTGGTTCCAATTTTAGTTTAATTCCTTGGACTTTGAGGTTATTGACTGACTTTTCAATGGGGGCGGGGAGGGGGAGGCTTCTTATTTTGACACTTAATCCAAAGGAAGAGGAGGGGATAATGAAATTACCAGTTAGAACTGGTTTCATGGGCAAGATTTGTAAGGTCATTGAAGAGTCACCAGCCCTCACAGATGACAATTCAAAAAAAAAAAAAAAAGTGATAATAAAAGGGAAAATACCAATTGTTGTCTTGTCAAGCTAAAAGCTAAGCATTGTATTTTGCCTGAACACTCAGTGGCTTCCACCAATTTTGCAAAGCATGTTTCCCTTTGGGTGGGGATTGTCAGGTCTTCCCTTCTATTGCATCCTTCCATTGACATACGGGAGGTCCCAGGGGAGGAGAAATCCACCCAGATATTTGTAACTCTAAAAGCTCATTTGCGTCATTTGCGTCCAAGATGGGTCGTTATTCTAAGCTCAAACCACATCCTGCAAAATGAAAACAACAAGGTGACCTTTGACCAAAAGCTGGGGAGGAGGTGGAAGAAGGAGCAAAGGGGCTGGAAAACTGTTACGGTGTTAAAAGACACAGCCAGTGTTTCAGGGGTTTTGAGAAACAAACTCTCCCTGTAGTGTAATGTAATTACAACCTTTTCTTGGCTAAGTGTAGTACCCTGGAGATTACTATAAGTAACTTATAATAGAATTTTTATTAGCGGTAGTAATTTTTTATGATAATTAGAGTAATCTGCAGCCCATAAAGTCAGAAGATATATAGTTATATCTTTTATACAGGAAAAGCGTTGCTTCCAACTATGGAAACACCATAAATGGCAAATGCAGCTTTATGGTCAGTGCTCACTTTTATGCTGGGCTGTTGGTGTTTCTTTCCTTAGTAACACTCTTCATTACTTTGGTAGTAAACGTTTGATAACAAATTCAAAGTGTGTTCAACAGGATCAAAAAGCAGCGGAAGCATCTCCAAATGCCTGCCTAGATGGATGCCCCCCTGTTGCCCATTCTCTCCTCTATCCAGACGTTTCCCAGAGGCAAGATCACTTGTTAACTGCCCCTCTATCCCGCCCAAGCTCAGCCTTGGCACATCTGTGTCTTGGGCTTGCCACAAAATTATTACAGAATAATCTAACTTGGCCATAAGTTCCTGAGGACTAGATGGGGCTATTAGAATCTGCCCAGAGGAATATTGAGAGAGACCTGGAATGAATACTCATGTCTACACTGACTGTGTACTAGTTAGTGGATGTCATGCTCACTGCTGTAACAAATAAACCCCCCACATTTCAGTGGTGGCTTAACATGACAGATGTTTGCTTTTTCTTGCCTATTAGTCAAATGCAGGTGCCCCTGGTTAGAGTATCTTTCTTCAAAGTGGCATTTAGAGATCCAGGTTCCTTCCATCTTATAGCCCTACCATCCCCCTGGGCCTCCCAGTAAGCTGCATCCATTTGACAGATATAGGAAGAGGGAGGGAAGAGGGCACACATTTATTTTAAATCCCATCCCAGACATAATGCATTCTATTGGTAAGAACTAGTCATATGACTACAACTAGGCAAGGAGTCCTGGGAAATTCAGTCCTGGACTTGGTGGCTGCCCCGTTTCAAGTATTCCACTCTACAGGCAGGGGAACAAGGCTGTTGTTGGGTACTTAGCCTATCTCTGCCCCACTGGACAAGACACGGTCTATTCTATATGGTCTGTGTGGTAAGATGTGAGAGGATGACAAGGTCTTCTCAGAAACAGAGCAGAGTATAATGTTAAAAAGAAAAAAACATTAAAGTCACATGGTCTGTGTTCAAAGCTATTCATATCAATACAATATTGTTCAGGTTATTTAACCTCTCTGAGCCTCAGTTAGCTCAGCTGGAATATTGGAATAAAAATGACTAAAATTAATTGAATTCATAGGACATGGCTTACACCGTTGTAATTGTGGAATACACGTTATTTCTTCTAGCCTCAAAGCAACTCTATGAAGTAGCCGCTATTATTACCCACATTGTACAAAGGGGAAGCTGAGGTCAGGAGAGGCTGAGGAAGCTGCCTATGGTCACACAGGTGAGTGTGGAGTCAGGATTCAAGCTAGACACTTTTAAGCACTGGTCACAAGGCCTCAACGGGTAATGCCCATCTCCTAGCATTGCTGAGGAGATTAATTAGATGAGACAATAAGTCACATTGTGGGCACTTAATACATTTACCAAATTATTTATTTATGACCCTACAGATCTCCTCTGCCAGCTTGTTACAATGCCTGAAATATACACAATTAGAATCAGTGTTCTGGGTTAAGGTAGCATTTTCAAAGACTCGTCTACCAAAGTCCTTTCTCAAAGGATAATCCTCAAAAAGAGGGCTTCATGATCAAATAAGCATGGGGAATATTGATGCTATACTCAGTCCTCATGATTCATCATGCACCTTAGCCCATCAAAGGCTCTCAGTCCTGCAACAAAGAAACCTGTTGAGTTTTGTTTAACCCCACAATTATCAAATTTATTTGCTTTCGGATCCCTAATTCTCTAAGGAGCTAGTGCTCCGGTCACTACATTTTATGAGACATTGGGTAAATTTATAGTGTCTTCAGGTGCTACGATTGAAAAGAATGTGAATAAAAGCTGTGTCTACAAAACCTATCTGTGGATGAAGCTTAGGAATTTGGATCAAGAAAAAAGATGCTTTGTAAATGAGTCTGTTTCTACTCATCGGGAATTTTGTTGGTTTGGTTTGGTTTGGTTTGGTTTGGTTTTGCCTATTTAAGTTCTGTTACCTTTCTCCAGCAAGTCTGGTCATTTTTATTGACATCATCCAAAATGGTTAATCATAGCTCTGTTGATACTTCAATGCCTCTATAAATCTCATCTACAGGTAGGTTTTATAAAACTCTGACACTTAACCACTGCCCCCAAGAAACAACTGTGCCCTGCAGTTGAAGGAGAGGAGAAAGGTAGTCGGTTCGAGTTCCTGTTTAGCTTCATTACTTAGTTTGAATGTAATATAACCTGCCACATGTCCCAGAGTTAAGCCAAGAAAAACCTTGACTGGTTAATCACCCGGAAGTCACCTGATTAGAATTCTTAATTACCCAAAAACTTGTCCCTTCACAATTCATTGGAGAGGGAAAAAAGATAAATGACAAGTTAATAAGCTGATAACAGTAATTTTAAAACAAAGGCAACAAATGGGAAACTTTTTGCCATAATAATGGCAAAAATATTTTCCTTAGTGGATAAACAGCACATAAAAAATCAACTAAAAATATGAATTAATAGAAAATATAGGCGAAGGGTAGGAATAGATTAGGCATAGAAAATGCAAATGGATAATAAGCATAAAAAATGTTACTAGTAATCACAGAAATGTAAATTAAAATAACAAGATCCAAATTTTCACTTGGACAATGAATAAAGAGAATATTAAAATTATTCTCCATGCTACTCAGGATACCAAACATAAAAAATATTTATGTCCTTTGACCTGGTCATGCCACTTCTAGGAAAGTACCCTAGAAAATAATCAGAGAATCAAATAAAGATACATATATATCTTTATCTATTTTTTATAGAGCTACTTATAATATAGAATGAAAGATAAGCCTAATTGGAGAGAAAGAACTTGGAATATCATAGTTATTCCTGATGGAATACTGTGAGTCTAAAATGATATTTTCCAAACAGTATTAATGACAAAGGAAAGTTCTCATGATATTATTAATAGCAAAACAAAATGCAAGATATAAAACTACAGGAGTTCCAGGAAGAGGGTATCAGAATAGGCAGGCAGGGCTCAACTATTTCACAAAAACAATGGAGAAAGGGCCAAAATCTGTCCAAGGGACCTACTTAGGGGGTCAGCAGATCAGGACAGCGCAGCACAACTCCCAGGAGGGCGAGGTACAGAGAGATGAAGAACACAAAGCAACAAATGTGAGTTACTAAACCCCTGCAGCAGCCAAGAAGGGCTCCCACCCCCCACCCTCAAGACATTAAGGCTGGATAAAACCCCTGGCTCACTGCAGGGGGGAACAGATATCTTCCTCCCTGTGAGCTGTTACAAGGGCAAGTGGGAAGCTATGTACTCAAGCAGTCACCAAGGGATATGCCATTTGGACTCTCCGGTGCTGGATTTGATGAGCTAACTGTGAAATACCACTAAGCCCAAGAACTCTGAATTTTGGGACTTCAACCCAGATGGAAAAATAATTTAACAGCTATTTTTTGTTTGTTTGTTTGTAAAATGCCTCTTAAATTATATATTTATTTTATTCTATGTATGTTAATTTATTTAGTTTTTAACAGTCCAACAATAATATTTCAAGTGCCTAGACTGTTACTTTGGCAATTTCCTGGCTCTCTACCCTGCATCCCGCACCATTTGGCTCAGTGCCACATTCCTCTGCTGCAAATCTGCGATGGCTCTGTGACCCATCTGTAGTAACTTATTGTCTTGCCACATTTCTGAAGCTCTTCCATGATCAGAATGCTACAGAGGGAGTTCTGTACGGTCAGGATGTAGGAGTTAACTTTGTCAGATCCACTCTATGAGTTGGACTGCAATCTTGCCTAGGCAATTTTGTCTACTGTTTGTGTTTTGAAAGCCAAAGATGCCAATGTCAATGTGTAACAGATATAGGCATTTCCCTGTGTCCTCTCCCTCCCAGTCTCAGAAGACATTTGGCTCCCATGCCTGTAGCTTTCCTGCCTGCAGCACCCCACCCCCATGGCCCCAGACCCACAGAGTGAGAAATCATTCGCCCCTGTGTCAAGACATTTCTTCTGGTGCTACTCCATGCAGGGGTCAGTGCAGTAGAGGACAATCTAGAAAAAGTGTTAGCAAAGAAAAATGGGAACAGGAAACATGGGAGCTGACTGTTCTTGTCCTTTCAATTTCTACAGAGAAGGTTGGAGGTGGGGAAGACTTTTGTGTGAACACACCAAAAGTAGAAAGGTATGCTGTCATGGACCCTTCTGAAAGTTTCTGGTGCCATTTCTGAACTGTTACAACCTGTATTTCCAAACCTGTTTTGTATTTATACTTTGCAATCCAAATAAAGATAGCCCTTATTCCATTAAAAAAAAAAAAAATTCAGTGAATTTAGCCACCAACAGAGCCAGCTTTGAATCTTGGCTCTGGCCAGACCAGAAATACGGGAAAGTGGAAGTTGAAAGAAACACTGTAGAATGGTTCGCCAACATGCCACCTGCTGGCTGGCCAGGTAATTGC
>JAQZBX010013238.1:0-40114 GCA_029593785.1 Cabassous unicinctus | reverse complement strand
GCCCCCTCTTGTCATATATTTTAGATTATTTCTTTAGATTAGATTCTCTCTATGATTAATGGGACAAACGATGTTTGCGGGTGTGTGGGTGTATATATGGCTGCTGATATGTATTTTTCAAGGTCACTACCAAAGCATAAGAATAACAATTCCAGTACTTCTCTGTCAGCCTTGGAAATTATCAAGAAACTTTTTTTTGACTGTTAGTATGTAAAAATGTTTTATTATGTTAGTTGACATTTCAGTTTCAATTATTTAAAATGTGAATATTTAATTCCTTTATTTTAATAGCTGCACCTTTTAGTGAATTTTTATATATCCTTTGCTGATTTACTTATGGGGAAATAAATGTTCTTCTATTAATTTTATGTGGCTTTAATTTAAAAAAGAAGTCATATCTGCTGTTAATATTTTCCAAGTCTCTAGTTGTGACTTTTAATTTTGCTTATTGTGTTTATCTAGACAAGCTCTACATTTTTCTTTGCAGTTTATTTTATTACTTCTAAGCGTAGAAATGTCAACCCCCTTCTAGTATTTTGATAACTATTTCATTACTTTTGATTTATTTTATTTTAATATTTAACACTTTGTCTATGTGGAATTTATTTAGATGTACAAGATAAAGGTATCTAAAATTATTTTCCCCCAATTACTATCCAGTAATACCAACATGTATGGAATAATCCTTTCCTTCTCTATTGATTTACAATTACAAAGCTCCTCTGATCATTAAATTCTCTATCATCATGTTGCCTATTTATCGGGTATTTGTTTACATTGACCTAGTTATCTACTCTAACTTTAGTACAGATGACAACTTGTAACTTCAAGTTTGCAGCTTTTGACCAATGGCAGCATTTAGGAAGTCAGGAACTTCATCCTTAAAAATCTCCAATTTTTCCCACACCTCAATTATTTCAGTATTACACTTAGAGTCTCCTTGGGAGTTAAAAGTGGCCCCTGGTTTCCAATTTCCAAAGTTTTCCTGCTCAGTGATTACCCTCTAATCTCTCCGCCCACTTTATCTCTCAACCTTATTAATACACTTTGACTCAAGAGTTTAACTTCTGAGTGGAAGAAACATGTATTTTTTTTTTTTTTTAACCTAAGCAAATTAAATTTGAAGAAGGCTTTAAAATGGAAGGGAAAAATCTGACTACATTTCACCCAGCTAACTCCTGTTCCTCAGGATCTCTTCTAACAGTCATTTCCTCAGCAAGTATTGGTTCACAAGTTGTACAGTCTCAATACAGGACACCTTTCCTTCAGAGCATTCATCACAGTTTATAATGTTGTCTTTATCTGTTTCATCACTTCATTACTGTCTATTTACTCCACTACCAATAATGACAATAGCCTACATTTATTGAGTACTTGTTACAAATTTGCTGGGTACTGTATGGCGCTTTATCTACAGATCATCTCAATTTTTATAGCAACCCTCTGAAGTAGGTACGATTACTATTCTCAGATAGGTCCTATTATCATCCTCACTTTTCAGGTGAACAAACTGAGCCATGGGGAGATTGAGGAACATTTGCTGAGGTCACACAGTTGGGTATGCATGAACCAGGCTTTGCATCTTTGCTCTGATTCCAGAGGTCCCATTTTCCCTCTCCCACTCCCAGAGTTCCCATTCTTGACCTCTAGACCAGCACTGTCTAACAGAATGGTCTGCGATGACATAATGTTCTCTACATATGCTGTTCAATATAATAGCCACTAGTCATATGACACACTCAAGAACTTGAAATGTGGCTAGTGCAACTGAGTTAAAATTTTAATTTATTTCATTTTTATTAATTTAAATTTAACAGCCACGTGTGGCTACCAGTGACCATATTAGACAGCATAGCTCTAAAGAATAAGATGCTAGACAATACAATACCTTCCAGAAGGACTGTGACTGTTTTGGCTTATCCCTGTACCCCTGATAGCTATCACAATGCCCCACATAATTTATATCTATTGACAAGAATGAGTAACCTAGACAGCGGTGGAGTGGAGAGATGATAAGTGAAAAAAACAGTCCTTTGAAAACACCGAATTGGGAAGAATATTCACTCCAAAGCAATATTTTGCTTTGCATAAATAAAGTCTTAAAAATTAACCAAAAACAAATGTAAAAAAATGTGTATTTTGGATAAATTTAGTAAAACTGAGCATATTCCTATAACACAAATTTAATAAGAAGGGAAAAGGGAAATGGCCTCAAATAGTAACTTCTGAGAATCAGCACTGCTCTGAAAAGAAATGACTCATATCAAAATACACTCTCCAGCAAGAGTCAAAACATCCTAGGAGTTGTGTACAAGGCAATGAATGACAAGCTCATTCATGCTCTTTACCCCAGAAAACATGCTAATATGCTTTTGCACATGACGGAATGCATTTTTCTTAATGGAAGCACCTGTCTGAGTTATATTTGGTGTGTTTTTCACCCCATCACCGGGTACATATTTTTATATATATAGATAAGAACAATAATAGGTATCTCAGTTAGATGCAAGGTGTAAGGGGGCTCTTTATTTGGTAATTCACTGTCAGAAAATATTTCCCTATTGGTCATTAGGGCTGAAATTTGGAGATATGTACTATTAAATGAATTCATATTAAACATATATGGAAGGAACACAGCATATACATTATTAGGAATTTTATTAGTAGTATTTAAATTTGCTAATGTATTTTCAGAAAATAGCTGTAGCTTTACTCAAAAAACTTTGTTTGATTGACAAATTGCACGATTGAAAGAGCCAGAAATTTTGGGTTAAAATAGATAAAAGTGGTATCACAAAGCTTAGAGAATTTTATATTTCTTTGCCCTGTTACCTCAATACCTCAAGCTGCTCTAGCAAGAATTTTTACTGAGTGAATCTAGATTAAATTGCTCTATTGATAATTAAAAAAAAAAACAACTGAAAATGCTCTTTAAAAAAACAGAGCAGTTATGGATTTCCGGCTGTGCTATGTCAGGAAAAACGTGATATCTCTGCTTTTAGTTGTTGTTTAAGCCTTCCAGGTTATTCATTTAGTTTTATTGTTGATTATAAAATTATGGCTATGAAGTACAATTACCATTAAATTAACTTCTTGTAGGAGTCATAATCAAAGTAGCATGCTTTCACCTTTGTCATTATCTATGAACTCTATATACACTGTTTACGTCATTTTTAATTTTGCTCTCAAACAGAAATAAAAAATACAATGCTCTATTTTCCTCTGAGAACAAGAAGAAAAATAGAAAAGTCTTTATAATGATTTTTCTCCATCTATAGGAATAATATATGGTAAACAATAGATCTTTAATTTTTCAATTCAATGTAACTGACCACAACAAACCAAGAAATATGCCCATTTTGTCATATTGATTTCCACTTTGGAAAATGTAATATATCTACTTCATTGATAAAGCCTACAGACTTCATAAAAGGACCAGATAAAAATCAATAAAATAATACTGTCTCCCATCAAGAAAGAAAAAACATGAGGTTTGTTGCTGTAGATTTTTTACGATGCGGACAGATACATGAGGGCAATTTAAGTGGGCTGCTTCTATTCTGGTGTCATAAATAACTGATCATTCTGGTTTCTGACCATGCCCCCTTGCTCTCCCTGAATACGAATCAGAGGATGTATATGACAGTTAGCTGTGGTACTTACAAAGCTGAGTGGTACTCCTTGTACCTCTGTTTGAACAATAAATAGAAAACGTTTTCCATTGTCCCGGTTAAGCAAATCAATGTTTATGAACCTTGGATGCAGCTGGCAAAGAGCTCACTACCTGAATTTAATGGGATTTACCTTACACTGGCAGAGAGTACACTCGGTGCCATGTTTGATCCAAGAGGATCCAGTGAAGCGAACCATATTCATTTCGTCCAGGCAAGTTTTGGTGATGTCATTGCGGATGGTGTCTGCCTGGCAAGGGTCGGTGACACAGCGCCGGCAGCACTCGTTCTCTGGCAGGACACTGAATTCACATTCCACCTCTGGGCAAGGCAAGGGCCAACAGTCGACTTCCCCCTGCTACAAGGAAAATCGATGTGCAAGGCCAGAAGGAAAGGAATGATGAGAATAGAGAAGGGAGGTAGAGAGGGAGCACAGTGTTGACCAACACTAAAATTTATTTGATGGATATTTACTCAGACCTTCAAAGCATGATTCTTGTAGGGAATTTACAAAAGCCCTATCAGAGCCATGAGATCTCTATTGCAGTTGGATTTGTAAAACTATCTTCAAAGATTACAGAAGGACAACTATAAAACAAAGGCATAAACCATTTATCTTAAAACAATAAAATTTGCATGTCCCTGTCTTTCCCATGACAAAAGAGGGTTATTTAATACGGAAGAGGTTTTTATTTAACTTTTTGCCTACGAGATGCTTTTTTTCCTTCTTTTGATCTTTTTTCCTAACTTCTTCATTTATTCCCTTCTGCATAAAGAAAGTTTTATCCACTGACAAGAAACTGAAATACGATGGGAATCTGACATTTTTTTCTTTGTTCATTTATAAGTCAGTGTAGGGACTTTGAAAACAAGCAAACAGACTTCAGTTTTCTTTTATTCCACATGGGAAAATTGTGTGAATTGGATTTTTTTTTTTTTTTTTTAATGTAGCTCCCACCTGTTTCTTATTTTCTTCATAATTTTAAATCTCATGGTTTTGGAGATAAAAGCAGCCTTCAGGCACAGAAACTGACCTTGCTCTTCAAATTGATTTTTGGGTGAAAAGTATAAAAACAGAGCAACAAAAAAGCACTGCCTTAAAAAAAATCCTCACACAAATATAAGGAAACTACCTGTAACTTTAAAAGTAGCATCTCCATGAAACTTTCTGCCATAAAGACACATAGACCAATTTTCCTCTTCACTTACACTGCTAGAAAGAAATAAGTGATTTGGTCAAATGAAAAAAAAACTGGCATTTTCTTTATCATCAAGTCTTTTACTTCATTTTTTACTTATTGTTTCCACTAGAAGTTTTATAAAAATATACAGAAATTCAATTCCAAGTATTTATGGCATATACATATTAGGTACAGAAACAAGGTGCTCTTAGTAATCTTTAGCAGAAAAAGCAAAAATGCGTGTGTATTTTTAAGTCTAAGGATGATCGACAGAAACGTGTTGACAAAAGCTCTGCTTGGGAAATATGATTATTTTTTCATGAATGTCATTTTCCATCCATGATTGTTACTTAGTAAGTCTATGCCAGATTCGATAGGGAAGCAAAGGGAGCCTTTCCCTCTTTAGAGCTAAGGAAATACTCTTGAAAGAGATATGTTTTCAGAGAAAGAAAATACCACATGGGGCACAATGTCTACTTCAGGAGATTCCTTCCTGGGTCCCAATTAAATAGTCATGATCTCATCATCCTAACCAAGCTAACGTAAAAAACAAAATTTTTATTATTTATTTATTTGTTCCCCCCCTTCTCATTGTTTTGCACTTGCTGTCTGCTTGTCTTCTTTTTAGGAGGCACCGGGAACTGAACCCTTCCATATGGGAGGGAGGTGCCCAATGGCTTGAGGCATCTCCGCTCACTCAAGCTAACTTTTTGAAACTGCCAATACTACAGCAAGTTATTGAGAACTGGAGGATGGGAGAAGAGAAACGTTGCTTTCCTTTTCAGATTCTCTGCCTAAACTTTTTTTCCACTTCACGTAGCTAGACTTACCAAGCAGCGGCACTGTTGGCAATTCTGGACCCAGGTGTCACCACTGTTGTACAGGGTTTCCCCATTTTGATGTAGACACTGACTGCTAAGCCTTGGGTCACATTCAGGGCAGCAAAAAAGATCAACTGTGGGATTCTCACAGTCACAGACCATCCGTCGACACATTACAAATCCATTCTTTATGAAAAGAAAAAAATAGCAGTTACCACAAACCTCATTTCTCACAATGCTAAAATCAAATATCATCTTAAACAGATATTTAATTGGAAGTTGAATTAATTCATACAGTTTACCCAAAATAATTAATTTTCTTTAAATTTCCATTTTGTAACTAACATTATAGATTGAGCACGTCTAGTTTCCTTTTTACACACTATTTCTCGAATGACTTGAATGGGAGGAAATTTTCCAGAAATTACAAGTATAAAATTTTACTCACTGAATTACCCACTGATTTGTGTGTGTATATGCACATACATATATATAAATATTTATGTATTTGTATATTGTATAGCAATTTGAATACTAACTAAATTTTGTTTTGTATGAGGGCATGTGTGCTTGTATTTGGGTAGTTAGTCAATAAATTTTATATCTTGCTAAGTTTCTGGAATCTTTAAGAACTTATATTTTTGTACAAATGCTTATCAATTTCTTTAGTAAAAATCGAGTCCTTTGTACATAATTTTATTTAACTACAATTTAAGTGTCTATGATGAACTAGGTAGACGTAACAGAATACATCTCTACAACTGAAATATATTTCAAATAGATATTTTCCACTCTTGAGTCATATGTCCATTCTGACTTCATTTATGCATTCATCCAAATATTATATTTAGACTATGGAACATTAGCATATTAAGTAATAAAATTTTATCAACATATGAATAGAGAAACACATTGAGGCAGACCCATAAATAGAATACTACTCAGCAATTAAAAGGAACAGATTTTTTACATGTGTAACAATATGAATGACTCTCAAAATCATAATGCTGAGAGAAAGAAGTTAGACGTAAGAGAATGCACACTATATAATTTCATCTATACTAGGCTTTACAAAATACAAATCTAACTGATTGTGCCTGGAAGCAGTGGTTTCTTGGGGTTGGGGGAGCGAGATTAACTAGCAAAGGACACAAGACAGTACTTTGGATTGATGGAAATATTGTTATACTTATTATGATGGTGGTTAAATGGATACATACAGATTTTCAAACTTCAAATGTATGAAAATGATGCAGTGATAAAATTAATTAATTTTTATAATTATACCAACCTGACATGAGCACACAGAGCACCGGTCATTTTCCAACACCCAGATCTGACCATTGTGTTTAATTTTTCCATCGTGGATACAGTCCCCTGTGCAATTCTTTCCATGAGGACACCGGCAATCATATCCACCATCCAAGTTAAAGCAAACCGTATCATTGGCACAGCTGTGCCTCCCGGTCCCGCACTCGTCAATATCTACAGCCAAGCAAAAGCAGCGTGTTATGTGCTTAGAATATGCTCAGTTCAAACACTGCAATTAGGGAAAGTTGTCTCCTGACATTAGACATTCATTTGTAAATTAATTTTCATCTTACTGGCGTGCATGTCTTTAAATAAGAAATGCTGACAAAAGCAATGTTAGTGATCTGGGGTTTTCACGGGGAAATATTACCATGTTTGATTTGAAAAACTAGAAAACCTGGGCTAAGACTTTCACCTTTCATATCTCCGTAAACACCATCAGGCTTTATGAAACAGTTATATTTTTTTGAAAGTAAGAATATACCTCAATTTATCAAACAAAAGCAGTTGGCAGTGAAAATCTTAAAACTGTCTATGATGTTTTATTGGGGAACTCATCCCCAATGTTAAAATGGTGTTTACAGAAAATCCTTTCTTAGTGGTTGATGGAATGTCATGGGACCCCTGAGGCATTTTATTCAATTTCAAACCTCTTTCGCACCACCAGAACTCCACAGGCAAGCCCCTTGCAGTATTCCGCCTAGGTGTTCTTCCCTCACAGTTCAAGCTGTTTTACACCATCCTTAGACATTGCCCCTCATCCACGGAAGGGTAAGTGACCATGAGCAATTTCTATCTCCCTCACAAAGAGTTCCCTACATTTTACCTTTCAATTTCAGAGTATCGTACCTTCCCTGGCCTGACTCAATTGGCAACTGCTCGTTCTTCACTCGACCTCACCTATTCCATGGCAATCACAGCCTAAGGCATTTTCATACAGATGAAAAGCAAACATATCTTGACCCACAGATCAGGTCTGTAAGAGAAGTTGTAATTCATTTTATTTATCCCCATAATTTAAAGGTCACAAGCCAAAATACATTTCAGGGATATCGTATGAGTGGGAGTAAGCAGTTATTTCCCATTTCATCTGTTCCCTTTAAGTAAAGGTCAAGAAAGAAAGAAATAATTAAATCACAATAAGAGAAGTAGATTAGAAAGAAGGAATGTATAGTTTTTAATTAGGGGAACTTTAGATTGATTTTCTTTGAAGATTTTAGAGTTTAGTAAATATCTTTCTTCAATGGTTTGATTTCAACATTAAAGACTTGGAATAGTCAAGATTATATCTTAGCCATATTTATTCTTAAATACTTCAATTCTGCCATAAATGTACTCCTGAAAATCAAATAAGCCATATCATACGCATTTTTCTCCTTTTACCTTGATTTTTATTAGTTCCCATCTTAATGAAACCAATGAACTGAGACAATGTTTGAAAATGTTTTTATTGTAACTACAGGGAACCTTATTAAAGCTTGATTAGTCAAAGATAACACAGTTTATAATGACAGACTATCATCAAAAAGAGAACTGTTATCCAGCATGAGGATATTATAAAACAAGGTATTTTAAAAGTATATTGGCTAGTACATATTTCTTCCTCATCAGAGAAATATTTCCCTTTTTCTGGGAATGGAAATGAAATTTTACAAATTGGCTCTATAGTTGATCAATTCAGAATAATATAGTATATTTGATGAGTTACTCTTTATCTCTGTAGCAGTTTGAGATTATTTTATGAATCCCCAAAATAGAAAGACTATGTTTTTAAACTAATTTGTCCCTGTGGGTGTCATATCATATGATTGCATTAAATTCAGTTGAGGGTTCATTGGACTACATCAGTGAAGCATGAGCCAGCTTGAGTCTCCACTCTCTGACTGAGTCTGATATAAACTGAGACACGGAGAAAGACACAGACACAGATGATGGAAGCTGCCATATTTGATTTGCCATGTGACAGAAAGGACAAGTTTTGCCCACAGCTGAGGTGCAAGGAGAGAAGCCCCCATAGGCTCAAAGAGCTGAGGCCCCAGGAGAGATGAGTCATATGCCTGATAGCTTACTGCTGAACTCAGGAAGAAAGCAGGGCCGCCAAGACTGAGAGGATGCCCAGTAAGAGACAAGCCCTATGCCAGGTTGCCCTCAGCTGAGTACTGGGAGATGGTAGATTCTGGAGGGGAAGACAGAGACCTCGGCAGAGATCTACAGCCATCTTGCATCACCACATGGTAGCTGACTTTGGTGAAAAAGCACCTCTTATGATGCCTTAAGTTGGACTTTTCACAGCCTTGGAACTGTAAGTTTTTACTCCAAATAAATCCCCTTTATAAAAGCTAATCCAGGGGAGCAGATGTAGCTCGAGTGGTTGAATGCCTGCTTCCCATGTATGAGGCCCTGGGTTCGATCCCCAGTACCTCCTAAAAACAAACAAATGAAAAAACCAATTCTCATTGGGGAGTGGATGTAGCTCAGTGGTTGAGCACCCGTTTCTCATGTATGAGGTCCTGCGTTCAATCCCCGGCACATCCTTTGAAAAAAAAAAAAAAAGCCAACCCATTTACGGCACTTTGCATCAGCAGCCTTTGGCAAACTAAAACAATCTCCCATTGAATATTCTTATAATTAGGAATTATAATAAGCAGGAAAAACGTTAACCCTAGTTAATTGGTTTCTCTGGCTACAAACTACAAACAACCCTTTTTCCATAACCCTTTTAACAACCACTATAAAAACATTATTCCATGAATGGCAATGGCTAGATTTTTACAATCATTTCATTTTGCCTGACATTTAAAAATAAAAGCTCCGTATCATGTAATGCGTTTTTTTAAAACAAGACAGAGAGAGTCTTTCGATTTACAGCAGAAGATAAAGAAGAGAAGATGTCAAGGCACAAGAGGAATCTCTGTTCTTAAATTTCATTTATAAGAAAGAAATAGAATAAAAAGTTGTTCACAACGATGGTTTGCATGTACTTGCCATATCTGGAGAAATGTGTAGGCAGAAACATCATAATGGCCTAATTAGGGCTTCTTGCTGTCCAATGGGATTTGAATTAGTTTGAACTTATCTTGCCTTTTCTGCTTGTTATCTACACTTGGTTTCACAATGCAGAACCTCTTCCCAATTGACTGGCAGTATAGAATTATGGAATTCATTTTTAAATGCAGTTTTATTATAAATACAATTCCTAAACTAAAAACACATAAAGGTATAAGTTATGCTTTGAAAAGCCTACTATGGTATAAAATATTGATAATTCCTTTAGTGAGTAATTATTGAATAAACAATCTTGCTAAATCCATTGGCCAGATCTCAGCCCTCTTCTTAATTGATCTAGCAGCATTTGACAGAGTTCACTCCCTCTCCTTGATAAATTTTCTTTATTGCTTCCTATCACACTGGTAGCACTTTCTAAATCTTTCTTCTGCTTATACATTTCTCCAGGTAGGGCAATTATGAATTAGCCAAACAAGAGGGGAAGAGCATTCTAGTCAGAAAAAAGGTGAAAACTAGAGTTTAGTGCTATCAAGATGTGGTAGGAGAACAGAAAGTCCATAGCTGGACTTTCTGGTGAGAGAGCAAATTAGACTGCAGTTAGTTAGTTGCAGTATAGTTAGTTGCTATACAGGGCATGTTGGGAACACAGACTCAAGCACAACAGAGATTTCCAGCAAGTGACCACTTTATCGCTGATGTAGCACAAAGGGTCCAAAAGAGCAGAGGGAAAGGTCCTATCATGGTTGGTCCCACAGGAGGCTAACTGGGTCAGGGTTGATGGATGGTGGCTCTGCATACTCCACTTCACATCAGAAATGAGGGACACATGTGCTGCCCCAGTGTTGGGTTTTTATACACCCCAGAGGAAAGGAGCCCTACTACTAAGCAAAGAGCATGCATCAAGCAAATTTTGTGCAGAGTTTCCTGCCAGGGCTGCTTGTCTCAAATGGAAATATACCAAACACCTGCATGCAAAAACAAGCATGAGGGAAAAGGAGGGGGGTGGAGTGGGTAGATGAGGGCCAGGAGATGGCTGCTGAGCATGGCTGTGACTTCCCTAGCATAGACATGAAGTGAAGAGGTATGCAAGGCCATGTAAAGAAATTTGTACTTTGTTACAAAGGCAATAAAATGTCATTTTAGGGAAATGACTAAATCATCAGATTTTCATTTTAGAAAGATTCTTTGGCTTTATTTTGGAAAAGGGATTTGAGTGGATCAAAACTTGAAGCCAGGAGATCAATTAGAGGCTGTATCAGTAGTCCAGGTGGAAGATGATCATATAATAAAAGCAAACACTTATATATTACTTGGTATGTATCAGATTCTAAGTACTTTTTAAATATAATTTCTCATTTAATCTTCACAACAACCTTTAAAGACACAATTATTATCCCCATTTTATAGATCTCCATTTTACAGATCATAGAAATGTTGCATAACTTTCCCAAGGTCACACAGGCAGTGAGGTATGGAGGCCAGATGGGAACCCAAAAATTAGTCCTTGCTCTTAAGCACAATGATATACTGGGTGGGATTGGATAGAAAAAGATAAAGAAGACCGATTTTCCAAGATTTAACGATTCCTTGGCTTCAATGAGGAAGGAAAGGATCATTAGATTCTGGCTAGGAAAATTTGGTTGATGATTTTTTAAAACTATATTTTTTATTTATTTTAAAAAGATATTTAGATTACATAAAATGTTACATAAAAAAACATAAGGGTTTCCCATATGCCCCATTCCCCACACTTCCCACTTTTCCCCACATTAACAACTTCTTTCATTAGTGTGGTACATTCATTGCAATTGATGAACACATTTTGGAGCACTGCCACTAAGCATGGATTATAGTTTATACTGCATTGTCCTGAATGACATTGCAACGACAGATACAGGCCATTATATATCCTCACATAGCCTACAGAATTGAGTGGAAAAGAGTGTAAACAACAGTGGTTGATGATTGTTAGGGAAAGAGAAATCATGGAGCTTAAAAATCATTCAGAAATTAAAGCAATAAAGGGAAATACGGGTAAGAAGAGAAAAGATTTTTATGCAGAAAAATAAGAAAATACTGGAATTTATTTCCAGCGAGAGACAACTTTTCAGGCACAGAAGAAATGATGGTATGGATAAAGAAAATGATAATCTGGCATGTTACCTGGGGATTAAATATCTACACCTCTGAGATAAATGGATGACAAAATAAGACACAATTTGTATAAATGTAGCTTATAAACAGATATTTTGTAGAGTACATAACTGTACTCTAAAAAGTAGTAAAGTAGTGCATGGTCGTCAAATATGAATCTTATACTTCAAAATAATTGTAAAAATAATTGCTGTGGCTTTGTCCATTTTGAAATGATGTGCGTTTTTTTTTGGGGGGGGGGCAACAGAAAAATGGTACCTGCTCAGATATAATCATACTCTTAAAACTGCATCCTTCTAAATACTAATATTTCCATTCTACAAATCATTGATATTGCAGTACATGGATAGTTGCAGGTGGGTTCATTTAAGAGAATCTTGGAGAGCATGTTGTGTTCTGACAGAGTAGTAGATTTTTTCTGGTAATATTTATAAATTCTATTGGTAGATAATGGTAGAATCATCTCCAGAATTGTAATTTTTTAAAAATAAGATTTTCTACTGTTTCTGTGTTTATTACTATATTGGAAGTGAAGTGTGAGGAAGAAAAAGAAAGAAAAAAATGACTCCTAGATATTGGTCTGGGCAACTGTATTTAGGAACCTGTAGGATTTAAAGAATAAAACAGAAGCTCTGTTTTAGTCATATTAAGTCTAAATTGCCTATTAGAAATCCAAATTGAGATGGCTAGTAGGCAACTAGATATATGACTCTGGAGGTAGGAAAGAGGTCTGAGTTAGGAATAGAAATTTAGGAATCAAAGACAAACAGGTGGCATTTTAAACCATGGAACTAGTTGATTTAGAGATTGAATGGATAGAAAAGATTTCCAAGATTTAAGCCCTGGGCACTTGTCTTGGGTGCTTACTCTCTCTTGGATTGAGTACTCTGGGGAATCCAGCTCCCATGTCTTGGGGCAGTCCACGTGCTGAGGGACCAAGGCTGGCCAACAACCACATGGGTGAGCCTGGAAGCAGATCTCACAGAAGCCTTCAAGATGAAACCTCAAACCTGGTGCAGAGCTTGACTGCAACCTCTTGAGCGATCTTAAGCCAGAAGATACCCAGCTAAGCTGCACAAAGGTTCTTGACCCATAAAAACTGTTAGATAATAAATGTTTGTTATTTTTATCTGCCAAATGTTGGGGCAATTTGTTTTGCATCAATAGGTAAGTAATACAGCTCTCTTGAAGATAGTGAAGTTATAAATTTAAAGCAAGATAATCAGCAGAAGCATGTGTTTTTCTTTTATTCACATTCAAATGCCCAGAAAAAGGTGTGCAAGGAAACCAACCAGAATTAAATACAAGTTGCCTCTCGAGGAGAAGTGGAAGGGATGGGGAAAGAGGGATATGAAATGAAGATGGATTTTCAGCTTTAATGTATATATTTCCGTATGATTTGAATTATTTATAATCAGCTTATTTTCATTCTTTGGGTATAACTTTTTAAAAAGATGATTTTAAAAACAAAAAATAGTTCTGAAGACTTCTTCACCATAAAATGCTACAGAATATAAGCAAGGTCATACTGTTTGATCTGCCTCCAGAACTACAATGTATGGCTTCTGGCTTTTTTTACTGGGCTGGAAGGATTTGTCCTGGAGCCTTCACAAGTGTAAGTGAAGCCTCCGGACCACAGTTAAGTGGCAATTAGCAAATGCCACGTTTTAGCCCCTGGTAAGGTAACAACCTTCCCATTCCTATGTGAAAATCCAGGTGAGGTCTCCGCTAAGGGTCTAGAGATTTGTGGTTCAGACTCTGATGTACCTGCTGCAGGCAAAGCGCTGATAACCTTGGCATCCATCACCCAAGTCTGTTTCTTGTGTGAAAAACCCTTTGAGGCCCAAGGAGAAAAGACATCTTATCATTTAGGTGTCAAGTACTGTTATGTTAGATTCCCAAAGGCTTTCACTGGCTGTCATTTAAGCCACATTATTCTCTTAGGCTGTTGCTCTGTGAAGGTGTAAATACAAAATGGAGACAATAATGAGTTCTAGAGTTTTGTTTTCTTTCCATTCTTGTGCCAAGACTTCCAATGGCAAACCCTTTTGTATGGGTGGTTTCCCTGACAATTATTCTCTTGGCTCTGCTTCCTCTGCCCACTTTCTAAAAATCTTGCCCCTAATAAAGGGCATAGATGTACAGAGTTGTTTAATAGTCAATTCACTAAAAATAATCCCAAATTAATGGTAAATAATTTAATATAATCAACCTGAATTGTCTGCTCCTATTATATGGAAAACTACTTGAAGGCAGAAACCATATCTTCTTTATCAAACATTCGATATTTACTAAACATCTCCTACCTTCCCAGGCAAGTGCTCTGCTCAAATAGCTCTGAGTAGCACATATTATGTATATTACCTGTGACCAAATCATTATCATATTTCCTGTGTTCCCATTTTCCCTCTATATTGCTTTCCTCAATTATTTTTTCTACCTGTATGTAGATCCGATTTTTCCATGCTGCCATTGGGGGAAAAAACATGATTCAAAGTTTCATTCATTCAAAAGAACATCCTTCAACAGTTGCAAGTATGCACAGAGAATTTGCTTAGTGTCACAATGTTTATCTAAAAATCAACTACTTATCACAATTAACAAGCACAACTTAGATGTTGACATGGTTCCAATAACTGTTGGATAAACACAAGACAAAAATCAGCAATAAATTGAACATTTAGCTGAACGTCTACTGTTTACATCTTACTGTAGAGTTCCCAAGTTCAAGAGGAGTTCTTTAACTCTGGATCTTTTCTTTGTACTGACCTTCACATGATTCTCCGCTTGGTGAAAACATCCCATTGTCATGGTATCCATCTCTGCACTCACAGTGATACCACCCAGGCAGGTTAATGCAGTTGGCACGGCTGTCACACTGAACAAAGCCATCAGAACATTCATCAATATCTGTTTGGAAAAGAAAATATAAATGGGATTACACAGTTGTGCCTTTGTTTTCACACAGAAAGGAGAATATTCTGCTACAAGGCTACTAGAAAAAAAATTTTTCCCCTCAAGCCATTTATTTCAAAATCCTTCACACACAAACATGGACAATTGTTAATATTACAGTTCTAAAAATGTAGTATCATCAATTATAACAAATATTCCACACCAATGCAAGGTGTTATTAGTAGGGTGGTATATGGGAATCCTGTATTTTATACATGATTTTTCTGTAGACTAAAATTTTTAATGCCAGCAAATCCTTAAAACTGAGAAAATACAAAATCAAGAAAGTCCACTTAGTTGTTAAAAGTTATACGGTAAGAATGTAATGGTAATAGTAAGAGAAGAAGTATCAAGAAGTCTTCTCTGTGGCAAAAGTCATTCAACTGCAGAGAACAGAAAACATCTGTGATAGTCATTACTGCTGTTCACCAAATATTTCCAGGTCTTCTGGACACAAGCTAAGATTGCAGTTTCCCAGTCACTTCAAGTTGTGTGGTCATGTGACTTGCTAATTAGGGCATGATATGGGTCATTCTAGGCACAGCCTTTAAGATGATTCATATGTTCTCCCATCACAGCAAGTTTCAGAGGCTCTGAGGACTCCACTAACCTGAGTTCCTGAATGAGGATGAAGTGGAACACATTCCTCACCTACCTGGGATGGACATATAGGGCAAGCAAGAAATCAACCTTTGTGAGTTTAAGCCACTGAGATTGTTTTTAATGGCCATCAGTACAACCTATCTCAACCTAATACACCACTCATCTCTAATATATGGCAATAGCATTCATGCTTAAACTTGCTTCATACTTTCAAAAATATATACCATTTAGGTTGCTTTTTAATGTATTTCATATATATTACCTCACAGCATATACTGCTAAGTAGGTAAGCTATAGAAGATACGCAAAAACTAAGGCAAAAGGAAATTATGGGATTTAACCAAGGTCCTCTAAAAGTTCACAGTTGTCTTTCAGGTGTGTGTTCCTTCATACAAGTAGACCCAGGATGAAATTGGCAAAATGTCTACCCAAAAACAGCTATATATATTGAGCCTCAGATATTTCCTCCAGAGGCTTATTACTGTTCCCAAATGATACAGCCCTATATACTCTTTGTTCAGTCAGCTGAATGGTGGGAACACTCAACCCCATCTAAGTCATAGAGGGCAAAAGAATCCCTAGCATTTCCTTACACAGTGTCCCCTTCTTCTCATATACCTTATGGTTTTCTGGGTGCTTTGGAGTTCATTCAGACCCTGCTAAATTATCTGATGGCACAACACCATTATGGCTGCCCAAAACATTAAACATGCACCCCCCCCCCACCCTCCATCTCTAAAGCCCCCAGCCATCATCGAAGATTCTACCTGCCAAGGCAGGATCCTGGTCTTTGCTTATATGCTTCCGACACCTGGGTCATAGTCCCTGCTGCGGTGGCCAGGCACAATGACAACCTTCGTGCTGAAGGCAAGGCCAGCTGTTTTCTGGAGTCCTCTACCCTGAGACAGTCTACATCATTGGGCAGAATTCACCTCTTCCTATTTCAGTCTCTGACTGGAATCAGAATCTGACTCCAAGTTCCTGGAAGCACTATTCTATTTGTTTTCTTTTTAAATTTCATCTTTTCTGATGTTCAATGTAGAAAGAAACAAATTGATGACTAATGGATAAATAAGTTTAAAAAAAAAAAAGAGGAATAAGCCATTGCTCATTTGTTTCTCAATAGGTCCTAGGGTCCTTCAGTAAAAGAGCATGCAAATTGTTCTCTTAGATTAGGGAATGGGCCAAATGAGACATTATTTTTGACTATGAGTTCTTCCTTTGTGGTTTCTCTTCTTAAAAGTCTATTCTTACTGTAGGTAATTCCTACTGTCAAAATAATTGTTAGTGGCCAAATCACCTAACCACTGACTTCCTGATACATGGCTTATGTGGATTGCTTTTATTTACTAAGGCCTCATGGGTTTTATGAAACAGCCTATTTGTATTTCAGGGGCCTCTCTAACTGATAAACCTCTGATTATAAATGGGTCCAGAATGTTCTGCTTATTTCAGCTTTATATGGTCTTTTCTTCCAATCCAAATGATGCAGAAAATTGATTATGTCATTTCTTAAGGGCATGGACAAAAGAAAACAGGTTGGGATGTAAGCCTCAGTAGTGAGTTTTATTGGAGGAAAGCCATGGAATGATTAGAGTCTCTCATTTTAGAAGGGTTTGATCATTAGAGTTGGTAATTTGAATGTAACTATTATGGAACAGAGCCTTTTCCATCTAAGCAACTTTCCCTATATATATATTTGCCTTCATTTAATCTTTTCTTTTTGCTTTAACACAGTTTTAGTGTTACTTCTGACCCATGACATAGACACATATTTCAATTGTTATTCCTCACTTCTTTTCTTTCTTTCCATTCCTTTTCCAATCACCAGGCCCATTCTTGTACTGCTTCATCCCCATCTCTCTTTATATTATGGCAACTTTCCTTGATTTGTAGACATACTCAATAAAGTTTAATAGAAATGCAATGGCATTATATTACTTAGTGTTTGGAAGACTGGGTATATAAACTCATGTCTGACAGTGTATTTTCACATATAATTTGAGCATATTTCTTTAATTATTACTACTAGGTGATATTTTAGAAGATGGATGTACAAATATATGCAGCATTCATTAATTTACCATTCAACATTGACTGAGTACCTGTTATGTGATGGGCACTGAGCCCTGGAGAGATAAGGCTGTACAAGACAAGCAATTTCTGCCCTCACTGAGTTTATCATCTATTTAAATTGTGCTTTGTTTTAAGAAAATTAAGTTTATGAAAATCTGAACCTACAATAATACAAAAGCGTTTTCCAGTGTGTGCTTTATCAGCCACCAGTGGTATGGGACAAGATTTTAGGTGACATTGGGCAAATACTTAATTTTTCTAAGTTATTTTCATTTATAGCAAGTGATACTAATAGCACAGAGTGAAGCTGTACTTAAATTTGAAAAAAAAGCAAGAAGAATTACGGAAACAATATTGTACATATTGGTGTAATTGGTATATGAATAAGACTAAAATTATAAAGGTGGTATCCAAATTACTGAAGGTTTGGAAATGTACAGTTTGGTACAATTATCCACATTTCTGAGGGATTTTCTAAGTAATTGCTTATGTAGTGAAATGCCTTAGTTCATCTAAAATAGGATTCAATTTATAAAAGATTTAAGTACAGGCATATATACACAAATGTAAACATATGCCATGGCTCAATATTAGATAATTGCTACCAGTTAGGATAGGGAAGGGAAACTAGCTAAATAATTTATATTACTTCATTTTACGTTTTTGTTTTCCTGCTAATTTTCATTAGCTTATGTGAATTTTTCTGCTTTGGTTGGAGTCATTAGAAAATGAAAGTGTGGCTGAAATGCTAAAATTTGCATTTCCTACCAGAAGGAACATTTAAACATTGTTTGGCTCATGGCTCTAATTAAAGCCAAAGATCTAATAAAACAAACAGCCTCAACTGTAAGCTATTTGAAAATAGGTATGTCCTTAGTTACTCAGTAAAGGTTCTGTATATGAAGAATTGAAATCTGATCCATAATGTATGAATTTAGTTCATGTTGTCTACACATAAATGTACACATTAGAATGAGTTACATAAATGCACACATATTGCATAATAATAGAAAAAAGTGAAAAAAAGATCTCAATTTATTTCTTAAACACTTTCTTTAGGTGTGGTGGTTAGGCTAATGTGTCAACTCGGCCAGGTAATTGGGCCCAGTGGTTTGGTCGAGCAAGTACTGGGCTAATTGTAATACAAGGACATTTATGGACTTCAGTTACCAGTGAGTTTATTGCATAGATGGCTGATTACATTTACAATCAACCAAGGTGACTGCCACCAGCAATGAGTGACATTTTATTCAATCAGTTGAATGCCTTAAAAGGGGAAGTGATTTCAGCATTCAGAGAGATTTCCAGCTTGACTTTGGACAGCCAGCGTCTCCTGAGAAATAATCAAGGACCTTCATCGGAGCCCCTGGTTTGCAGCCTGCCTGCCGAATTTGAACTTGTGTGCATCCCCATGGTCACGTGAGAGAATTTTATAAAATCTTATATTATTTATAGATATTTCCTGTTGAGTCTGTTTCCCTAGAGAACCCTGACTAATACAATAAGTTAGAACCAAGCTTTGCTTTGTCTAAATGAGTTAGATATACAGAGAACAGTAGACCTAGGAGAGAAAAGTGTTACCGTTTCATTCCATGTAAGAACTACCAAGTTTGAACAAATTATTTTCCCATCTGAATAAAAATATTCAAAAAGATTAGTACAGGATGAATAGGTTCTTATGATTTAGTTTTGATTATAAGAGCCTTAATTTTATATTCTGCAGGGACATTTTATAAAAAAACTAAAAATAATTTTTAATAAAAATCTATGATTTCATTATATATTGTCTTAGAAAGGAACTAATTCCTGGTTCCTTAGGTACAATTAGAACTTCTTTGGTAGTTAGCAATGGCATGAAGATGCTGTCCCAAAGCACAGAGAATCGAAAATTAAAAAAAAATGGTTAGTCATCCAAAAGAATCCTGAATAGCAATCTTATTCCAGGGACCCAAATCCAGTTAGATAATAAAAATGGAAGGCACTGTTAAGGATAGATTTTCTTAAAAAGCAGATATGTTAGAGGCAGCCATTAAAAATAAAACAATAAGCCAAAAACAAGAAAGGCTTCCGATGTAACAACCTGAAATTGGCTTTTGCCATCAGCTTTTACAGGGTCATTTTGAAAATGATGGATTATTTTCTTGTATAATGAAATACAGTTATAAAATGAGACACACAGGATGTCACCTATTTCTCATACATAGTAATAGTTTTGCTACTCTAAAAAACAATAAAAAATGTGCAAAAATCTAGAACCATCCATATCCAAAATAGATCCTAACCATTACCTTAACCCTCCCTCTTTTAATAAGAGAATAATGATTAGTTGCTGCTCTTGTATTGTGTACAAAGAAAAAAAAGAAAGCCAAACTCATTTTTAAAGGCAAAGTCAAATGATGAGAGGATTGTCAATCATATTGTTTATCACTAATAAAAATATATCATTTCTCATAAAAATAGTACTTGGTCTATTTATATCACCATCCTATGCCCTGGTGGTTAAATTATATTGATAAACAGCAGGCAATTAAAGATCCTCAAAACAATTAATCAACTCTTGATTACCCACATGCAGGTTATTTGCTTCTAGATTATCTGCAACATTTTTTTTCAATAGCAAGGTCATTTCCCTTGCCTTTTGTTGAGCTTCTCAACATTTAGTCGTGAGTGCTCAAGCAATGCAAACTCATCTGAGTATATATTATTTTTAATAAACTATGCCAAGTTTGGGAATAAAATATTGTCTAAAATTTTATATAAGACATTTTCTTATATGAATGTTTGAAAATACAGTATGACAACATATGTAAAGGCATCACAAAACCATAAAATGCTCTGAAAAATTTGGTGGTAACATTGCAGATTTACTGCAAATTGTTTTGATTACCTCATTACTTTATCACAGTTCATAAGCAGGAAGTTAATGGCTGCTCTTAAAGAAAAATAGGTGGGAGTGGATATGGCTCAAGCAATTGGGTACCTGCCTCCCACATAGGAGGTCCCAGGTTCAGTTCCCCGTGCCCTCTAAAGAAGATGAGCAGATGCCACAATCAGCAAGACGCTGCAAGGAGCAGACGTTCAGACGCTGCAACCAGGAGACACTGCAATGAGTGGATGCTGCAACCAGCAGACACCACAACCAGCAGGGAGCGGAAGTGGCTCAAGCAGTTGGGCATTTGCTCCCACATGGGAGGTCCCAGGTTCGGTTCCCGGTGCCTCTTAAAGAAGATGGGCAGACAACAAGCAGACAGATGAAGGAACCATGGAGTCAGGTGGCGGGAATAAAAAACAGAAAAAAGATAGGTAAAATGTCTTTACCATATCCTTTTTTTTTTGTAAAGAATTTTTTTTTAAAGATTTATTTTTATTTATTTATTCCCCCTGCAACACTGTTGTTTGCACTCACTGTATGCTCTCTGTGTCTGTTCATTGTGTGCTCGTCTTATTTTTAGGAGGCACCGGAAACTGAACCCAGGACCTCTCATGTGGGAGGGAGGTGACCAATGACTTGAGTCACCTCCACTCCCGCCTGTTGTGTCTCTCATTGTGTTTCCTCGTTGTGTCTCCTTGTTGCATCATCTCATTATATCATCTTGTTGCATCAACTCACCGCACCAGCCCATTCCATCAGCTTGCTGTCTTGTTCATCTTCCTTAGGAGGCACCAGGAACTGAAACTGGGATCTCCCATGTGGTAGGTGGGTGGCCAACTGCTTGAGACACATCCGCTTTCCTTCACCATATCCTTTAATCCTCACAACAACTGTATGAGATATTCTTATCCTTAGATTACAGACAACGAAGCTGCAAGACTGAATACATTGCCCAAGGTCACACAATAAACCCGCCCTGTCTTTCACCTCCTAGTCCAGTACTCTTTTCTCCACAGTAAGCTGCCTCTCAAGGCTCACATTTGGCCAACCAGAAACAGCATTTGCTCTGGGATTTCTCGGCGCATATCTTAATGTGAGTGAATACAGCTTTTTGGCTTGTTTAGTTGTGTAACTTTGAATAAGATACATTTTGGGAAGATCAGGGCAGCTACCTATGTGTCAGACAGACAGGACAGGGCAGGACTAGAGATAGGAATACCCGTAAGAGGCTGATTTTCTTTATCTAGGCAAAAGCTAGTGAAGATTTGAAGTAGGGTAAAAACAATAGAAATAGGGATAAAGAAACATATTTTCCTAAATGCTTATCTTCAGTCAGTGTACAAGTCTCTCTCACATCCCCTATGTTGATGTCAGGCTGGCCAAGTTCATGTTCCACGTATATGGGGAAATTCCGGAGAAAGATTAGGATCAGGACAATCTGAATCTTCTTTTGGTCCCTGAAGTTTATCTTTTTTTCTTTCTCTCTCTCTCCCCCTCTCTCTCTCTCTCCCCCTCCCTCTCTCTCCAGGCAGAGTCTTTGCATATGCTGATTCTCTTTTTCTCTTTCTCATTTCTTCACCTGATTAACTACTTCTCATCTTTCTGGGACTCAAACTAAAAGTAATTTCTTCTGGGAAGTTTTTCTTGATTCAAAAGGGTTATGTTAGATTTCCTGTTGCTCATTGTTTTTCGTACCTTTCCCCATATTTTCCTTGTATTTTATCTTCAAAGCACTTATTACAAGATTCTTCTTCTTTTTTATAAATCTAATCTTGTACAAATATTACCCTGACTTAATTCTACAGAAAGTCCTCCCACTTTTTAAAAGTTTTCTCACTTTTCAAAAATATCTTGACTTTTGAGCTTTTTGTGTTTCCTCCTAAATTTCACCAAAAGAAACATGTATAGGGATGGGAAAGGGAAATCTGTTAAGCTTTTGCTTGGGTTTCATTAATTCTACACATTGATTTTGGAAGAACTGACATCTTTACATGATTGAGTCTTTTAATCCATACACATAATTTATTTCCTCCTTCTCTACTATTTATAGATTTCAGAATGGATATCTTGTGCATATTTTACCTGGTCTTATTCCCAGATGTTTTATTTTTTGTCTTCCTTTTTTAATACTAACTTTGTTGGCTAGAGGTTCATAAATATTTTCTGAATAAACAAATAATTTTATTGTACTATCAAGTAACTAAATAGCAAGCTCACCATGCTACTCTCCTAGAGTCCTGTCAAGTCAGAGGGGAGAGCAGGCAGGGTTGTCTGCTGAAAGCATCCACTAACATGCAATAACAAATGCTTAAGATGGCACTTTCTCATCCTCCTTCAAATATTTATGTCAAAAAATTGACTAACATTAAATGAAATAGAACGGGTAAGGAGAGTATGTTAATATATATATAAACAATAGGTGCACATCAACACTTCTGATTAAAGATGAAGGAGTTAAGACATTTCAAATCTCTTCTCCCGCTCAAATGTATAAATATTATATTAAAGGAACAAAAAGAAATTGATAACAAGGACAAAATACATGATCATATGAGAAGAAAATTCAATAAATTTTTGTCTCTTTTTGGAAAACAGAACATAGATGGGGTGGTGCCTGATAAGGCAGAAGCTAGAATCTATATGGAATGATAGGGTGCTGTGATTGATGGGGGTAGTAGTAATCTGAAAAGGCCTAGACACTGGAAATGCCATATTTAGCTGAGAGGAGACATAGAGCTGAAAGCAAATGGATTAACTAAAAAATCTACTGATAGAATAATAGCCACCCACCCCTCCTGTCTTCAGTAGAATCCTGAGAGAAAACAATTACTTCAAAAGCCAGAACGGATGGTTCTTCTGTAACAAAAATAAACCAAATATCTGGGGAAAACCAGGGCATCTAGTGTAAGAGCCATCAGACTTTGTAACAAAGTCCCATGCTTTTCAGTGTTGAGAGATCTTAAAATGTAATAACCTGTTCCATTTTAGCTCACCTAAGATAAGCCTGGCAATCAAAAAACCTTACCTTCTTATTAAAGCTCAAAATCAGTTTTTCTACTTACTCCTAAACATGAATGTGCAATCAAGCATCACAAGATATTTGAGAGAAGTCAGTAACATTTAAGAGAATTACCAATATACAACATCAGAAAACTGATCCTGAAGGAAACAGATAATTCATAGAACAAAAAGAACTTAATGCATTTCTAATTAATAACTTCAAATAGATTTGAGAGAATTTTTATCTATAAGAAAAGGACATGGTACTATAAGAAAGGAATATTCAGAAAATAAGAAAGACATCTTGGAAATTAAAAATATGATGGCTGAAATTTAAAAAAATGCAAATAGAAGGGTTGGAAGATCAAGTAGAAGTCTCTCCAAAAGTAGAACATATAGAAAATAGATGAAAAATATGATTAAAAATTCAAAGAGCATCAATCCAAAGGTCCCACCTATGAGGACAGAGAAATTTCATGCCAAGAAAAGAGAAAACACAATGGGAGGAAAATATCATTAATAATAATAATAATTGAAGAAATTTGCCAAGAATTGAAGTTTTCAGATTAAAAAGCCTAGCAAGGACTCCAAATAATGAATAATGATATGATTACTAATACTTACTGATTGCTTCTATGTGGCAGTCATTGTATGAAATTTACCTATATTTATTCATTTAGTGCTGGCAGCAGTTCCATGAGTTAGGAACTTTTATTATTGTCCCCATTTTTAAAGTGGAGTGAACTTAGACATTGGGAGTTTGAGTAATTTTTCCCAAGGTTATTGAAGGGCAGAGCTGGGATTTGAACTTAGATACTCAAGAGTTAGACCTTGAATCAATGATTTGGAACCTAGAATTCTATACCCAGCAAAACTGTCAAACACCTATGCAAGTAGAATAAAGATATTTTAAGAAATGTAATTCCTCAGAAAGTTTATACCCCATGCAATATACTTTTTACTGATATAGCTTTTACTGATGATGTAGTCTCATAAAATAAAGGACTAAATCAAGATTGAGGAAGACTTAGTAGTTCATCACTCTCTTTCTTGAAATATATTCTTCACTTTCCAAGAATATAACCCCTTTCTCTTATTTCTTTTCTTAATTCATTGGCTTCTATATCTTGGTCTCCTTTACAGATCTCATCTTTTCAATGTATTAATTTTGGGTACCCTGGGAATCTAGCCTCAGACATTTTCTTTATATCTTTCTTTTGTGCTTACTAACTTCTTAGGTGATTTTATCCAGTACAAGGGCTTTAAATTCCTAAATTCCACCAATACAATAAAAACTACCTGTAGTGGGTTGGATAGTAACTCTTAAAATTCATGTCCACCCCAAACCACAGAATGTGACCTAATTTGGAAATAGGGTCTTTGTAGATGTAATTTGATAAGGATCTTCAGATGAAATCATTCTGGATTTAGGGTAAGTCCCAAGTCCAATGGCTGTTGTTCTTGTAAGAAGAGGAGAGGACACAGGCAAACAGAGAGAATAAGACCATGTGAACATGGAAGCAGAGATTGGAATTATGCTGCCATAAATCAAGTAATACATGGGGCTACTAAGATTCTTCTTCAGAGTCTTCAAAGGGCGCAAGGCCCTGATGACACTTTGATTTCAGACTCCTATTATTCTATGAGAGAGAATATTTCTGTGTTTTAAGCCATCCAGTTTGTGGTACTTTGTTATGGAAGTCTTAGGAAAATAATACAGTACCTCATTTTCAGTTTCATACCAGATCTCTCCCTATTCCAGATTCATATATTCAATTTCTCACTTATACTTACACTTGTTTCCCATCTTAGAAAATAGCAATACTTTCCAGTTATTCAAGGCAAAAGTCTTAGATTTATTCTTAGTCTTTCTTTTACTCATACCCACTATTAAATCCATCAGCAAATCCCATTGGCAATGCCTTCAAAATATATCCTTTACCTAATAATCACTTCCAACTTCTTTCATGCTTACCACTCCAGTTCAAGTCATCATCATCTGTCACCTGAGTAAATATAACAGCCTAATTAATCTCCCTGATTCTTCTTTTCCCCTACTACAGTCCAGTATGAATTCATAGCATAAAGAATGCTCCTTTAAAATATATGTCAGATTATATCATATCTGCTCAGATCCTATCTCCCATTCATAGAAGATTTTAGGAGGGAGGTGTTTTAGGGAAAAGCTGTGGGGGATATATGCTCTTATCAACTCCTTTCTACTTGTAAAACTAGGAACTACATTTCCCAGAAGCCCTTCCCCTATATTTTTCTGTATAATTTAACAATGAGAGCAACTACTAAGATTTGCCAGAGAAAAATAAGGCAGAAGACTTGGGAAGTTATGGTGATCAGTGCCAAGGGTTTTCTGCATGCTCCGGTTTCTCTACCTATTCTAGTGCATCAGTCTGAAATTACTAGTGACTGGTTCACAAATTCTCTGGCTGTGGCCTTGCAGACATTCACTCCCTCAATTCCTCCCACATACGTGCAATCTCTAGTTCCTAGAAACAACTCCTTATCCCATAGTATCTGTAGTAGCTCTGTTTTCCTGACTGAATACAGACTGATACAGGACATTCTCTAGACCAGAAGACAGGCTGGAGAGCCTGATTTTAAATAGTGACTATATAATGGTATGTGAAAGAAAAATGAATGCCGATTAGAAATTTCTGATTTTAAAGACAAATGTAATCATGCTATGTATGTACTATCTGTCACAATGATACAAACACAAAGGATTTTCAAATTTTAGACCCAATCCATAGTGGGCATGGTGTGTTGAATTGTGGTTATTGAAGAGAATTTAAATATCTGTCTTGGTAATGTAAAAAGACAAGACAGAAGTTGGGGGATGCATATGTGAGAGAGAAGTTGGGAGAAAACAGAAGACAGATGTTGGCAGATGGAGGTGAGGAGCAGAACAAACATCTTTATCTTACATAGTGTGGAATCAAGAAAACTGTCTTTAACTGATAAAACAAGAATTGAAGGAGGAAATATATATTGTTGATGGTCGAAAAATATATTTGGAGGAATTGAAACTAGTGAAAAAACTATAATGGAATGATGGTGTTAGGAACCGGTGATGATATAAGGGAGGTAAATCATCATAGCAGTCTACTGGTATGCAATCTATTAGTAATGTCTAAAATTGACCAATTATGCAAAATATGGCATAAACATATCAAATGAATTAAAAGTGGTTACTCCTAGCAGCTTATCTCAACTAAGGTTTCATCAGAAAATTTAGCCCTCATGCTCCAAGGCACCTGGTATAAGCCATGAATTAACTTCTCACCTGAGTATCTAGCATGGTACTAATCATGCATCACCCTTGGAATATATAAGAAAACAGCCCCTCAAGTCATTTTCTGTGTCTTTTGTGGTTCAGATGAGGAACTCCTTTTAAGGAAGACTGCTAGAATATGCAGAAGTGGATCGGGGGTGTGGCAGTTTGAGATTATTTATGAACCCCAAAAAAGATAAGGATTACATTTGCAAACTGTAAATGCAGCGGGACCTCACAGCAAGGGGGAGATAAGCAGACATGGAGAAAACACACAGCGAATGGACACAGCAAGCACAAGCAGCAAGGGGGGATAAATAAATAAATAAATAAATAAATAAATAAATCTTGTAACTGTAAACTTTTAAATACTCTTTATAAAAGCCAACAGATTTCTGGTACTTTGCATCAGCACCCCTCTGGCTGACTAATACAGGGGTTATTGCTCTTCATTCAGTTTTTCTATGTTGTTTGATATTTTTTAACCATGTGTGTATTTTGCTTTCATACACATAAAAATATTTTTAAAGAAAATTCAGAAGCTTCATGACAGAAATGTTTAGCATAATAGGAGAGCAATTCAGCTATTAGTGATGTCTAGATGACAAAGAAAAATGAGACAGAAGCTCTGGAAAAAGATATGAGGGCTGGAGATTTGAGCAGAACTGATATTGGAAGCTGCTACTAAAATTGAAATCGATCGGGAAGCGGGTGTGGCTCAATGGATAGAGCTCCCGTTTACCATATGGGAGGCCCCGGGTTCGCTTCCCGGGGCCTCCTTGTGAGGGCAGGCCAGCCCACGCAGTGCGGTGGGCTGATGCAGGGGGACCTCACAGCAAGGGGGAGATAAGCAGACACGGAGAAAACACACAGCGAATGGACACAGCAAGCACAAGCAGCAAGGGGGGGATAAATAAATAAATAAATAAATCTTTAAAAAAAAAAAGGAAATCGATTGGAGGAAACGACTAAGGTTTAAATTATAGAGAGAGAAGAAAGAACCAAGGACAGTCCTTGGGGAAAATTGAGCAGGGTGGGAACAGAAGAGCAACAGTATGAGGAATTGCTAACAGCAAGGTGAAACATTCACACGTCTAACCACAGGGATGAAGGAAAACTAGAGTGTGGGGGAAGAAAGGGCTGGCAACAGTGCTAAGGAGCATTTCCAGCTGCCTCTTGATGCAGACTTATGAATAAACAGCTTCTGGTTTAACATAGAATCGAAAGTCCTTCTAATGTGTGAACAACAAGTTCACAAGTGTTTAATAAAGTGGAATCCTGAAAACTCCTTAAAACTCAAAAATCTTCTACCCCTTTCACCCAGTTGCTGTTTAGGATGTGAGATTTAGAAGACTTTTACTCATTCATGCATTTAACAAGTATTTATCCAATGTCTATCATATAAAAAGCACATGGTGGACACTGTAGGGTATATTAGAGAGCTCATAGTCTAATGACAAAGCTACAGCGTGAGCATAAATAACTCAGATACAGGGTGGCTATCATTAGGCCTAAGGGTAGTACAGATGAAGAAATATGTGAATTCAGGAAAGGAAGACATTGCCTCACTCTGAAACTTTGATCAATGAAAGTTCAATGATAGGTAAACCCATTGGAGTAAAACAAGACTGAGCAAAAACTTGAGGCTCAAGGAAATGAGGCCCAGGGAGAGATGTCTGATCACCCACAGCTGAGCTCCAGGAGAAAGTAGAGAGAGACCGGCAGACCTACCATCTTGCCTTACCACAGGACTCCAGGATCTGCTAGCATTCGACCTTTGGTGAGAAAGCATCTCTGATGATGCCTTGATTTGGATATTTCACAGGCTTTAAACTATAAAAATTTCCCCTAATAAATCCCTATTGTAAAAGTCAACCCATTTCTGGTAATTTGCATTGGCAGCCCTGTTGGCAAACTAAGACAAGTAGGCATCCTTTTTTATACATTAGATGATAATAATAGACTTCCTTGATAAAATGAATAAGAAGCATATGCTAGGCTCTATTATAATAAATAGACTGCTCTCAATCAGTGTAAAAACAGGAAATTCCGAATTCTGTGCTTCTCAGAGTCACTTTCTAATAGCAAGGTTTAGATTGCTTACTTGAACAGCTTCAAGATTATTTCCAGAAGGAGAAGGAAGAAACTGATTTCCTCAAACTATCCAATGAAATAAGAGAGCTAGAGTGTCTCTGTACAATAATTTACTGCAAGCTTCCTAATTATTAAAATAATGCGGCAAAAGGCTTTATATATTTTGATAAGCTCACTTACTGGTTATTCAAGTAAATGGGCTTTGAATGGCATGTCAGGAATGGTAAGATGACAGCCAAAGTAGCTATTCTGTATTTATTTGCAAACTAACTGACAAACCTATATCACAAGAAATACTGCTTTGAGTGAAATGGGCTTACTGATGCCAATAAACAAAGAAATGCAATACTACAGTTTTCATATATCTGAATAAGAAGTTGTAAGATAGAGCATTGAGCGCATCCTAGCCATGAAATGTACTTCCATTGGCTTTGAGCAAGTGTTATATCCCTGACGGACTGTCTGCTTTCAGCCCATTTTATTATAACAACAGCTTCCATCTCTGCAGAAACACCCATTAGCTTGACACCGATTTTTCAGTCAGTAACAAAACATCACATCTTTCCCACATAGATAATTGAAGGGAAAAGATACCAAAAAAGAAAGCAATGGAGCCAACCAATAACCTCTTCCAATTGCAATTAAGTGAAAAAGCGTATGGGTTTCTTAAAGACAGGTTTGCTCTCTAATGGTGCTCTAAAACCTCTTAACCACACAGACTGATGGCAATTGTCTGGTTCTATCAATATGAGGTCACTAAACTTTTCCAGACTAATTATATTTTTTATTCACTGTAACAACCTATTTCTGCATGATCAATCAGGTCAATTGTATGATCTGATTTTATCACTAACTCCTAATATGATATCAAAGGGTTTCCAATCCTGAGTTTTCTTATTTTACAGACCCAGCCTAATGTCGTACTTGGGAAATAAATCTTATAAAAAAAACAAAAACAAACATCTTTTACCCTGCATTTTTATGATTTTCTTACATAATGGAGCAGGGCAGGTGAGGTAACAGTTTTTATTTGTCTACTATGTGATAGGTATTTATCAATCTTTTACATCTAATTTCAACAGCTTTATTGTTTATACACACACACTTCTTTTTTCATTTTTTATTAGAGAAGTTGTGAGCTCACAAAAATCATGCATCATGTGCAGAATTCCCATACATCATCTCTCCACCAAAGCAAATGTGGAAAATTTGTTCCAGATTATGAAAGAACATGATGAGTTTATGACCACAAACTTGTCCATAGTGAACACTTGGTATATTTTTTTCGTACTCTATTGTTAACACTATGTATTAGTATTGTAGACTTGTTATAGTTCAGGAGAGAACACTCTCATATTTGTACTGTTAACCACAGTCCATCTTCTACCACATAGTTCACTGTGTTATACAGTCCCATGCCTTGTACATTCTATTCAATGTTTACATTCAGTGGCTCTCACTGTCATCAGAGTTCTGCAGTCATTGCCCCAGTAAACTTTCAAATGATTTCCTTAGTTTAGAAGGAAAAATCCCATACCCCCACTATTATTGACTCTTAGTGTTGATATAGTAACTTCTTTCGCATTGATACAAGAATATTACAATATTGCTGTTAATTATAGTCCATAAGTTACATTAATTGTATTTTCCGATGCATCACTATATACTTACCACCTTGAAATAATGACATACACTTGTTCTAGTTCATAATAGAACATTCTTGTATTTGTATTATTGACCACAATCCTCATCCACCTCTGGGTTCACTATGTTATTCAGTCCCTAGATAATTCTCTAGCTTTCTTTCAATTGACATTTACATCCCTAAACTCCCCGTTTCAGTCGCAATCCCTTTTATAAACCAGCCGTGCTAATTATACTCACTGTTAAGGTGTTACCATCAACTTTATCCCTTTCCACACTTTTAAAGTCAAGCTAATTGAATATTCTACATACATTAAGCATCAATACCCCTTCTCAGTCTTCATTCTACCTCCTAGTAACCTAGAGTCTAGGTTTTAAATCCATGTGTTTATTCTTCATATTTAGTTCGTATTAGTGAGACCATACAATATTTGTTCTTTTGTGTTTGGCTTATTTCACTCAGCATAATGTCCTCAAGGTTCATCTATGTTATCATATGTGTCCCAATTCCATTTCTTCTTATAGCAGCATAGTATTCCATCGTGTGTATATACCACATTTTGTTTATCCATTCATTGTTTGATGGACACTTAGGTTGTTTCCATCTTTTGGCAATTGTGAAAGATGCCACTATGAACATCCATGTACAAATCTCTGTTCCTGTCACTATTTCCAGTTTTTCTGGATATATTCCTAGTAGAGAGATTACTAGATCACATAGCAGTCCTATATTTAGCTTCCTGAGGAACTGCCAAACTGTCTTCCATGAAGACCGCACCGTTCCACATTCCCACCAACAGTGAGGGAGTATTCCTATTTCTCCACATTCTCTCCAGCACTGACTGTTTTCTGTTTTTTAAGTAATGGCCATTTTATGACATGTGAGATATCTCATTATAATTTTTTTTCTTTTAGAAGGTCCTGGGGATTGAACCTGGGACCTCGTACATGGGAAGCAGGTGCTCAAACTACTGAGCTACATCCACTCCACTCTTACTGTAATTTTGATTTGCATTTCCCTAATATTTAGTGATATTGAACATTTTTTCATGTGTTTTTTCACCATTTGTATTTCCTCTTGGGAGAAATGTCTATGTAAGTCTTTTGCTCATTTTAAAATTGGATTGTTTGCTCTTTTATTATTGAGTTATGATCTCTTTATATAGCATGGAAATCAAATCCTTATCAGATATGTTGTTTCCAAATATTTTCTCCTATTGAGTGGGTTGCTTTTCATCTTCTTGACAAAGCCCTTTGAAGCACAAAAGTGTTTAAGTTTGAGGAGGTCCCATGTATCCACTTTTTCTTTCATTGCTCATGCTTTCAGTGTAAGGTTTAAGAAAACCCCATTTACCACCAGGTCTTAGAGATGCTTCCCTACATTTTCTTTTAGGAATTTTATGGGTCTCACGTTTATATTTAGGTCTTTGACCCATTTTGAGTTAATTTTTGTATAAGATGTGAGAAAGGAGTTCTCTTTATTTCTTTTGGATATGGATGTCCAGTTCTCCCAGCACCATTTGTTGAACAGACTCTTCTGCCCCAACTAGGTGGGTTTGATAGTCTTGCTAAAAATCACTTGACCATAGATGTGAGAGTGTGTTTCACTGGTCAATATGTCTACCTTTATGCCAGTACCATGCTGTTTTTACTACTGTAGCTATGTAATATGATTTATAGTCTGGAAGTTGGAGTTCTCCAACTTCATTCTTCCTTTTTAAGATGTTTCTGGCTGGTTGAGGCCCCTTATTCATCCAAGTAAATTTGATAATCAGACTTTCCATTTCTTTAAAAAAGGCTATTGGAATTTTTATTGGGATTGCATTGAATTTGTATTTCAATTTGGGTAGAATTGACATCCTAATGATATTTAGTCTTCCCATCCAGGAACACAGAATTTTCTTCCATTTATTTAGTCTTCTTTGATTACTTTTAGCAATGCATTGTAATTTTCTGAATTTAAGTGCTTTACCTCCTTGCTTAAATTTATTCCTAAATATTTGATTCTTATTTTTGCTATTGTAAATGGAATTTTGCCTGACTTCCTTCTCAGATTGCTCATTACTAGTATAAACCCTACTGATTTTTGCATATTAATCTTGTATCCTGCCACTCTGCTGAATTTATTAGCTCGAGTAGCTTTGTTGTAGATTTTTTGGGATTTTCTAGGTATAGGATCATATCATCTGTAAATAGTAAAAGTTTTACTTCTTCTGTTCCAGTTTGGATGCCTTTTATTTCTTTTTCTTGTCTGATTGCTCAAGCTAGAAATTCTAGCCCTATATTGAACAACAGGGGTGATAATGGGCATCCTTGTCTTCTTCTCGATCTCAGTGGGGAAGCTTTCAATCTTTCACCATTGAGTACAATGTTAGCTGTGGGTTTTTCATATATGCCCTTTATTGTATTGAGAAAGTTTTTTCTTTGATCCATATCTTTTGGAGTGTTTTTATCAAGAAAATATGCTAGATTTTGTCAAATGCCTTTTCTGCATCAACCGAGGTGATCATGTAATTTTTCTTCTTTGATTTATTGGTATTGTGTATTACACTGATTGATTTTCTTGCATTGAACCACTGTTGCATGCCTGAGATAAAACCCACTTGATCATGATGAATAATTCTTTTAATGTGTTGTTGGATTCTACTAGCGAGCATTTTGTTGTGGATTTTTGCATCCATATTCATTAGGGAAATGGGTGTGTAATTTTCTTTTTTCATGTTATCCTTATCTGGCTTTGGTATTAGAGTTATACTGTCTTCATAGAATGAGCTTAGTAGTGTTCACTCCTCGTAACTTTTTTGGAAGAGTTTTAGTAAGACTGTTAAATCTTCTTTAAATGACTGGTAGAATTCACCTGTGAAGCCATCTGGTCCTGGACTTTTCATTTGGGGTAGTTGTTTGAGGACTCTTTCAATCTCTTTCCTTGTGATTGGCTTGTTGAGGTCTTCTATTTCTTCTAGGGTCAGTGTAGGTTGTTTGTATGTTCCCAGGAATTTTTCCATTTCATCTACATTGTCTAGTTTGTTGGTATACAGTTGTTTATACTGTCTTCTTATGATCTCTTATTTCTGTGGGGTCAGTAGCCATGCCCCTATTTTCATTCCTGATTTTATTTATTTGTATCTTCTCTTTTTTTTTTCCTTTGTCAGTCTAGCTAAGGGTTTGTCAATTTTGTTGATCTTGAAGAAACAACTTTTGATTTTGTTAATTCTCTCTAATGTTTTTTCATACACACTTCTTTTATTTTTAAGATTTATATGGTGATAGGAGAAATGGTATGGAAGGACCCAAAGGGAAAACAATCTCTATATGACCAGAGCCATTACAGCTACTTTTTGCTTTTCTGTGGTAGAATACGTGTTTCTCAGGAATTCATTCTGCTGCTGCTCGGAGGCAGCTTCCAACATTTTTGCAAAGTTGGTAAGCAGGTTGTACTTGTAGTAGCTTCAGTGCATTAGTCAACAACAGGAAGAATTTTGAAGCCCAACTTTATCTACTTGGTCTCTGTATTAACCTGCTGGAGTAAAGGAAATGATCTAAATGTATAGTGATGAGGGAATGATTAAATAACTGATGGTACATGTATAAAATGCAATGTTATACACCCTCTTAAAATGTTTTTGAAAATCCGTAATGACATGAAAAAATGTTCATTATAAAATGTCATGTTAAAAAAGTAGGACAGAAATTATGAATGGAATATGATTTCAGTATGTGAACATGCAGAGGAATTCATGAATAAAATAGCAGTTAACTCTAGTTGGTACAATTACAGATTATTTTCATTTTGTTTCAAATACTTTCTTTCACTTTATGAATTTTCTACAATTAAATATATAGTACTTTTAGAATTTAAAAAGACATGGAGTACATGAATAAAACCAAATAGATTAGAAGATTAGACCATATACACACTTGACATAAATTAATATCTCAAGAACATGGTCAAGGCCATTCAGTCTTGTCTCCATCTGTATCCCTTCCACAAATACTGTATTCTGAGAGTCATAGTGGCCCTCACATTCCTTGCCTCAGTGCCTATAAGGCTCTCTCTTTCTGGAATATACATTCCTTTCCTTTTGACTTATCAAAATCTTATTTTTAAAGCTCTTCTCAAGAGTCTGGGTTTTAGTTCTCCTGTTGCACATATTGTTGAATTTATCAGTCTGCTGTATGCCTGTTAAGTCTTATCAAAGCAGAGTGTGGGTTCCTAAGGGACAAGATTCGTGTTATCATTCATCTCTGAGCCCCTCTGTTTCTAGGAGACAGTCTGGTGCACAGTAGGCCTCAGTAAATATTGTTGAATTCTGATAAAATAATCCTCAACCCACAGGACTGACTCATGAGTGGGCTATAATTGGATTCACATATGGGGGTTTCAATGCATTAATGAGAGGAACTTATTTAAGCAATCATATTTCTTCAAAGGAAGTGATTCAGTAATGGATTTAAGAACATAATATAAGTGTTCATCTTTTAAACTTTGGCCCACACTGACAGCATCAAACAAGAAGGATCTTTGGACTTTAAAATCAAAGGCAAAATACCAGTAGGCTGGTCTGAAAGTTTAAACTACCCATTTTGGGGAGTAGTTCAAAGAATATGATGCGCACTGATACTTGTTATTTTATTTTCAATTAATCAGCGCTTTCTTTTAGAATTACACTACCAATAGCCACTTTGAAATTTTAATTTGGAATTTTAAAGCTAAATCATGAATATTACAGTTTTTCCACCTTTAGTTGGAACTATTTAAAAATAATGCATAAAATAGATGCAATGCACAACACCATAATATTAAGCACTATATATTTCTAACTTCCTATGGCAGATGACTGAAAACATAGAAAATACTCTGTTAAATCACTTTTATTTATACCACAGTGGCATGTTCTCCCTAAACTATGGAGATGGCCTCTGTAATTCTTTCCACTCTATTATCAAGTATGCCTTAGAACAAGAGAAATCGCTTAACTGGAAAAGCGAAATTTATTAGACAGGCAGGGATAATTAATTGATGAATTCTAACTCATTGGCTATAAATTTTTCTACCTGCATATTTAATTTCCTGTTATATTAAAGAAAATAGCATCATAGTACCTACTAATAAGATAATGTCTTGGAAAGAATAAAAATATATAATTATGTTAATTTGGCAGAGATTGCTAACAATTCACAGAAATCTATTTCTCCTTCCTCCTTGGCACACTACTAGAGGACAGTGGAATGTAAGTGGCCAAGACTTTTAGGTAGAAGGTGTGCCACCTCCATACTCTTTCTTCCCCTTTTGTTGGCTCCATACAGTGAGTAAGATTCCAGGGAACGAGGTAACAAGATAAAAGGAGTCTTGAGTCCCTATGCTTTGCACCTATCAGAAACATTTACTTTGGACAGTTATGTAAAAAATAAACTTCTTTTGTGATTAAGTCATAATGCACTTTGGCTCTATTTGTCATTGCTGCTAATATTCCCCTATTTCAATACTATACCCCACTTACTACAAAGCCACACTAATCAAAACAGTGTGATACTGGCATAAAAATAGACATACAGACCAATGGAACAGAATTAAGATTCCAGAAATGAACCCACACTTCTATGGCCAACCTATTTTCAACAAGGGTGTGAAGTACATTAAGGGGGCAAAGAATGGTCTCTTCAACAAATGGTGCTGGGAAAACTGGATGTCCACATGCAAAAGAAAGAAGTTGGACCCCTACTTCACACCATATACAAGAATTAACTCAAATGATTAAGGACCTAAACACAATGACCTTTTTTATCATCAAGTAATAAGAAACAAATGAAAGTTTGATTACTCATGGGACAAAGCAACCTCCTAGAACATTCCTTATAAAAATCCATTTGGAGAAACTGGTGGACCCAAGGCAATACAGGCTGTATGTATAAGCATCCCTATGTATCCTCTGGGAATACTTATACCAGAAGATGAGCTAGTGGCTAAATATTAGGGGTTCACAGTGCACAGACCTGGGATATTGCTGCAAAAATGGCATTTGTGGTGACGTCTAGGATCCAAAGCTGTACAATTTTTGAAGATTACTTTTAGATCATTTAATGAGATCATTAGGTACTCTATTCACTACATGAATATGAAAACATTTTCAGGTACAGTAAACATGAATTTTTCCAAAAGACTAATGTTACTAAAGGGTTAATTGGCAATTTTGACTTGGTTTTCCCCATGACTCTTCATTCTTCAATATTATGAAACAGATGGATGATATCCCTTCTAGCTTGTCAGTTTTAAATATGACTCTAAAATTAAAGTCTTATAATCAACTCCTAGAAGTGTTTCTGAGCCCTAAAGATGAGAAAAGCTGATACTCATTTTCCTCAAAAGAATTATATTTTCTGACATTGACCAAAACTACCTCCTCCACTCAGATTGTTTGTGTTTCTGGAATTTCACAGAAGACTTCAATTACAGGGTCCTTTCCAATGAAGATAATTATTCTAAAAGTTTACATGTAGTTGTTGCCTTTTCTTTGTTTTTTTTTGGACTTCTACCAATAGTTATTATGATTATAACCAGCTCTCTTCATATTATATGGAATATCTCCACAAAGAAGGCATTTACCAAATGATTTTTGGTACATGATGCTAAGACAACATAAAAACATGAAAAGCGGACAAAAGCAAACCAGTTATTTGTGTTTACATTTTGAGGAAACTATCCCCAAATCCCCACATTAATAATAGTGCTCTTTTTTTTAATATCTTAAAGTATTGCTGTGACTTTCAAATCTTATTTTGCCATAGGCCAAGGATCCCAAATGCACCATAAAACATGATCTATAATTTGGGATTCTCATCTGTGAGGGTTTATTTGTCCGGTGTCTATTATCTACTCTATATATCTCCTCATTCCAGGTGGGCCATGTGAGGGTTGGGGGTGGTTAAAGGCGAACATTTCCTGTCAATGAGTCTTTTCACCTCTATCTCCCAGGTTGACTCATGACCTATAACCTTTGGCCCTAAGAAAGCAAATTTCTAGGAGAATAACTGCTAGTATTATACTGCTATTTGGTTTCTTATCGTAGTCAGGTAACCCTACTAAATATAGGAGAATTTCTGCCTCAGTAAATATATAAAATGTTCTTTCTTCTCCACACATGAAAAAACAATAACAAAAAGAAGCACTGAAACAACCACACTGTAACTAAGTATAATGCAAGTGATAAAAAAGCAAATATATAGTGATTTTACAAACTATGTTTACTTAAAATAAGTAGCATATTTTAGAAAATAAACCATGAAGTAAGACTAAGAGGGCATCAATTTGGACATTGTGAGAATAAAGGGGTTTAAGTATTCCATACTGAAGTGAAAGCTGATTTCTATACACACATAATTTTACCCCTACACATAAATACACACACACACACACACACACACAGAGCTTTATTTATTTAGCTTTTAAAATTTAAAGCTGTAACCAAATGACTGAGCATCCTAGCTAATATACACATATTTTCCCCACACAAATAAGATTTAGCTGGGTGCAAGTATTTTATGGTTTAATTAGCCTCTGATATGGTAGAGGAACTAACATGACAAGGCAGACTTTAGATTATAGATACCAAGTGCTATGTGTAGGAAACTACCACTTTAGGTGCTAGCTAAAGGGATGTCACTATATTAGCATAGGAAATCTTCAGGATAGACTCCAAACTCAGACTAGGAGATAATATAACATTCTGATTGTAGAAATTTTAGAAGATTTCATAATTTAAAGTTTTCAATGGTGCCATCTTGTTCACAGGTTGCAGGTTCACAAATTGAGCTGTAATATGTTTAATTACCTATCTGCACATGCCTCCTTCGTCAGCCTGGACACCCTGTCAACCACTGTAACTGTGACCTCACCAGTACTCAATAATCTCTCACTCATGCTTTTTAATCCTGAGGAACCCCAATGACCATGTTGCTGGAGAAAGATGTCCAACCTCAATATTTGATCTCTTGCACATGCCTTTCATTCAGAAGCTAGTTCATGGGGATACAAACATGTTAACGAATTACTAGAAATGAATCGGCAAATGCTGTAAGAGAGTTAGGTAGGGGCTCTGCCAGAAAATCTATGCAAAGCAAGTGACTTCTAAACTGATAGGCAGACGAGCTAGGCTGTGTATAGAAAAGGGAGAATGACAATGATTGAAGAAAAGTGAGTGATTCAGTATGGCAGGTGCATATTTATGTGAGGAGAAGTAGCAAGAGACAAAGTTGAAGATTAAAGTTGGGGCCAGATGGTGAAGGCATTTGTTTGCTGAGCCTGAACTTTTAGATATTATCCTGAAAGCAATGTGGAGACAAGCCTGTGAGTCTAGGGTGCTTTCTCTTGAGTTGCCTCTTGAAACTCTCCCGGCATGCTGATAGCTGCAAGAAGCAGATAATGCTCTCCCACTGTCCCTTGTACATCCTCCCAGGAAATGCCCGAGCCCCAGCTTTGAACCTAGGTCCTCAATCTCTATTTTGGGGAGTTTATCCCTTGACCCCTGCCCCTTTTTGCCTAGTTCCTTTTGGGTTACAGATTATTTACCAAACTCTGATCTTGCCATTCCTTAAGGGGCCACCGCTCCCACTGACTACAAAATAGTGTGGTAAAACAAAGGAAAAGAGCCAAGATAGCCTTGCCTTGTCCTAGCCACTGGAATGCTGGTCATCCAGTAATCAAGCATTGAGACAGGGCAGTAGCATGGCCACATGTGTATGGAGGATGGACAAGAAGGGGAGGAAGGTAGGGAGAAAGCTAAATTAGAGGGACAATAGGGATAATGATATAGTAGCTGAGAGGATGGATACCAGAGATACTGAAGAGGTAGAAGCAACAAGACTTGGTGACCAATTGTGTGTTGCAGGTAATGGGAAAGAATATTGGAAGATCATTTTGGGCCATATTGAGCTTTAGGTACTTCTGAGACATCTAGATGTCTAATCAGTCATTGAAAATACAGGTCTGAGGTACAAGTGCTGATTTGCCATAGTTTAATAGATACTATTGTAAATGCAGTCATGGAAATAGATGAAAGGATAAGATTGCTAAAACAGAGTAATCAGAATAGGAAAAGAGACTGAAAAAGAAGAGGAGAGCCAAGAAAGAGCATTCTCAGCTATAAAGGAGGAAAGGATTTCAAGAAAGAGAGAATTGTCAACAGTGTCAAATTGGTTAAGCCAAATGAAAATGGAAGAGAGGCCAGTGGATACAGCAATTCAGATGAAAGTAAAAGGAGTATAGATTGAAGTAAGTTGGAAAGTGAACAAAAGGTCAGGAAAGTAGAGACAGTGAATATAGATTTCATTCTTAAAAGTTTGACTATGAAGGAAAGGAGAGGGTAAGTTGCTATTTTGAGAGAGAAGCAAAAGCAAAGATTCAAGGAATTTTTGAAGGTAATGAAACTTGAGTATATTTA
>JAQZBX010013237.1:0-40134 GCA_029593785.1 Cabassous unicinctus | reverse complement strand
TGCCTGCGCCACCTTAGTTCCTGGTTTTTTGGTGCATCTCGTCTTGGCTCTCCCTTGTATCAGTCTCCTGTTACATCATCATCTTGCTGCATGGCTCGTGGGGCCTGATGGCGCACCCACACATGGGGCCTGGTGACCCACGCGCTTTCTATATTTTTCTTTTTCTTTTTACTGGGAAGTCCCGGGGATCGAACCCAGATCCCTCCATATGGGAGATGGACACCCAACCATTTGAGCCACATCCGTCCCCCTGCTATATCTCTTAAGGTTGACCAAAGATACCCAAAGTTACAGTCTTTTCCCATACAGAATGGTCATATAATAAATCAGGCTTAGTTTATCACCAGCATTCTAAAAACCAGACCTAGGGAGAAAAACTAGGTCTGGGGACATATGCATGGTTTCTAATATAGCGAATGTTTAGCCTACCCTGATTATCACACAATCAGAACAGCGAGAATATTTGCATTTTTCTTTTCTTTTTAAAGTAAAAGTATGTAAAGCTTAATTATCCCAAAGATGAAATTGTAGGGCAGGATTTAACTGAGAAGTTAAAAACTGAAAGCCTGGAAGCTAGGTTGGGCCCACAGACGTGTTTTGTTTGCCACACTCCTCCACAGTGTTTTATCTAACATTTTAAATTAATTACTCACATTGGAAAGTCATACGATTTCACATAAATATCTGGATTTTTAGCTTCTCTTCAGTCACAACAAGGTCTAGCAACAATGACTCCTCCTTCCCATGGCAGCATTCAGCTGAAGCAGAGTGGCACCCACTCTTTTCAGGGAAGACTGCACCCTCCAGCTCACCATAGTCCCCACCAGTCCCTATCGTTTCATACCTGGTCTGAATTACCCATTTATGTACATGCCTGTCCCTCAGGCATTTGAGTGTGTTGACGTTTGTAAAATGAAGTGATGAAGTAATTCTGAAGAGGTGGGATCTGACCCCAAATATAGTGGGTTGTATGAAGAGGTGTCAAGCTTCCTATCATGGAAGGTGGCATTATTGAAGCATAGACTGACACGGATGCTATAGAGAGAATTCTTGCATGGGGCTGGAAGTTAGGCTAGATAAATGCTTATCAAATTACTTTTTAAGGAAAAAAAGACAGTGTTGTTTGCTGAAATTATTTTTATTCTAATGAATCTTATACATTCTATAAACATAAAACCTCTGAGTTAAATTCTTATGCTTATAGATCTGATTAGTATTAATTCAAAACAAATATATTAAGTTAAATTCCAAAATTATTGCTGTCAAGAATCCCCATAAAACCTGAAAAAAAAACAACAGCCAAACATTTATTTCCAGATATTCATATTTTAATTTGAGTGTTTATGTGTTGACACAGCCTATATGAAATTTCAACATCTACGTAGTTTTGAATCAAAACTTAGGCACTGTGCTTAGTTGGTACTGTAAATTTAGGGATGATTTCAATTGTCCAAGATTCGCATAAAGCTAGGTCATTCACAACTAATAATCAGAGAAGAACAAGATGACCTTAATTATGCCAGTTCATTCCAATTATGAATTCTGAAGAGCTGGTTTATGCTATTAGAGATTCAGGTGCACGTGTGCAGCTTCCTCTTTCAAATGAAAAGCTCTGACTCATTGAAATGAAGTCAACGAATGTTTATAATAAATGCTTAATGAGTGGCTACCATTGTCGGGACTACAAAAAGTGTGTAAGATAAAGTCCTTGCTCCTAGGGAACATACTCCCCAGTTAAAGACAACTCTTAAACCCAAGAAATAACTTGAGAATACTAAAAATAGCATATTATCAAATACACTACAGACTACATATACAATAGACATTTGGAGAAGAGAAATATTAACACAAACTGATATAATTTGTGAAGAATGAGTAGCATGTGAGTAATTGAAAAGAAGGGGGAAAGATATTTCAAGTACCAGATACAGCATAAGCTAAAAAACATACTCTTCCCATGTTTGGGAGAAGTGAGACGCATGGGTGGGTATGTGAGTTGCTTGATCATAGTGGTCCTGAACTACCCCGCGGTTAAAACCTTCAACATTCCTTTAGTTATTGGAAGGGGTGATATGAGGTACTGAGAATGACGCATCCTGAAACCCACCAGGAGGCTAATGCTCTGATCCAGGTGGTGTGAGAGGAGGACTCCTCCAGGAGGAGAGAGAAAGGTAAATGTGATTGGCTCCAAAACATGAGTTAATTATAGTTGGTCATGGATTGGTGTAGCAAGATGGTGACAAATCAAAAACAAATGTCATTTGAAGTGTGGGAGATTATGATCATGCTATTGTTGAGGATAGAGATAGTTAAAATAACATGCTCAAGTTAGAGCCTGTTGCATTTCTTTGGTTAGCATAGGCTTAAAGAGTGGAATCAGCCGTACAAGGAAGTGGGCTAATTTTTCCTCAGAGACAGAAACAAAGAGAGAGGATAGGTAGGGCTACAAATTTTGAGGTTAAAATAAGAGAAGTTGGGGGGTTTGTGTTGTAACCACAGGCTCTGCTGGTGTTAACCAAAGTTTAGTGAGGACTGAGAGGATGACAAGGTGTGAGGCCAGGAATTTCAGAGTCATCACCATGTATACTGAAATCATGGGAAATGGTGGCAGAGCACAGGTTATAGAGCAAGATGGAAGCTTTAGTGCCACCATCATTGAGAAGGTTGGGAGAACTTCCTGGAGGATAGGAGGTGAAGGGAAGAGGGAGTGATTTAGGGAAATGTCATGGATTCCAGAAGAGGACTGTTGACTGGGTAAAAGTTAAGAGAATAATGGATTAGATGTAGCAGGAAGAATAGGAATTGGTTGTCCCTTTTACAGAACACTTCATGTGCCTCTCTTCATATCCTTTTAGGCCACTATTTTCTTCAGGGATTGCTGCAGCAACCAGCATCATACCTATGTAACCTGACAATACCTCAGCTCGACTGGACCACTCAGCTCTTGCTTTCTGCCTCAAGGCTTCTCAGACAAAGCAATGTGGCACTTACTTATGTGCACTCTAAAAATGGAGGGAGTTAACATCTATTGGGGCAACATTTGACCAGTGGTAGCTGGTGGATAAATGCTCCCCTTTTCATCCCTTGGGCAAACAATTCTGAAGTGCTTTCTATAAGACTCCTCAGAACATTCCAGATAGATTGAGCTCCAGCTGCCCTTAGCAGTGATCAGTTTGATAAAGCATCCTTGTACTGGCTTTCCCTCCTTCCCAGGTTCACTCTTGCCAGTTGCTCACCCTGTTCCCTGGTATTGCTTCTTAAAATAAACTACAGGAATATAATCCCTTGATGCAGACCTGCTTTTTTAGAGGAATGCACTTACCTGTAAGTGGAAGAAAGAGCAACTTCCATTAGGAGAGTAATCTGGAAGGTGTCATGGTCAGGGAAAACCCAAGTTTCAGCTAAGTTGAGGAGGAAGGAGCACTGAGGTGTAGAGGAAGTTATTACAGAACACAAGTTTCAAAAGAATCCTCTTGGAATGGATGGTAGGTCACAGCTAGAGCAGGGTTGATAGCAATGAAAGTATCGGAGGAAAAAAGATGGAGGTAAAATATGAATCATAGACATTAAATAATTTCTTCTATATAAGAAAATAAATAGATGAATAGCCATGAGGGGCATGTTTTAGACAGTTATATTTATTGCTGTAGCTTTGTATTTGCCTTCATCTTCATTTGTTCTACCCTAGGTAGAACATCAGACAGTCTAGCCTTTCTGTGTATCTCTATTTCTTGCCAACATGCTGATGTCATCCTATATCCAGCCTTTAATGTCACTTCAATTCACATTCATGTCCTTTGTCTTTTTCTTGGTGTCCAATTTATTATAATTTCATTGAATTTACTTTTCTCTAAGTAGGAGACATGGCCAATTCCTCTAAGAGAAAGTGTCAAGACACAACCATATGCATACACAATCATACCATGTAGAGTCCCTCAGGGATAATTGTTTAAATATACACTTATATATAATTATATAGTTCCTTAAGAAAATTCAGGTATAAAAATATACATGTATTTTTTAAAGGAATACAATTTTGATGGAAAGTTAGATTCCTGGGGAATTTTTTGTAATATCACCACCAAACTTTGCCATATTCCTTTAACTTTTGAAATTTGAACCAATAAATCATAAAATGTTCTGAGTTCTATTTTTTCTGTGCTGGAGTGTGTCATTTTTAGACATTTGATTTAAAACTTTAGGTTATAAGAGCCATTGGTAATAAGTGATAACAAACAGAGAAAAGACATCTGTTGTTACTTCCAGAACCTGCTGAGTCACGGCCATATGTACACCCCAGTACTTCAAACCCGGACCCAATGGCAGGCTTGTGAGAGAGGCCTACATGTTTGACATTCCACTGAACCTCGAATTGTTATTGCTTAGGAAGAATTCACAAAGGAGACATATTTGGTTTGAAATCACAGAAATTGAGATCAAAAGAGAATTTTAAGGTCATTGGTTTCCTACTTCCTGTCGGTCTTTTATACCACTTTTTTTCCCCCTCTCATGTACTGCTCCCCTAGCTTACATTTCTTCACAGATGCCTCTTTATGAAATTATTCCACAATGTAATATTACCAATAAAACTGCTTTACATTTGTAGGTCTCTTGCCCATAGCAACACGAGGTCTAGTTATTCTAACGCAGAGTAAAGTTTTGATTATTCCAATCCAATACCCCTCTTTTCTTTCCTGCTCACATTTTTATATATCAGAATTTATTTTGCGCTCATGGTCATGGCTTAATTAGTATACATAGCTTTTAGATTTCATCTTCTTTATCCAGGCCCTTTCAATTATTTTTGCTATTTGTTTTTTAATTCCTCCTACTTTACCTCTCACCTCTCATTAATGTGGGAGTTTTAGGAGATATTTTTTTCTTAAATATAACTCATCACCCCATCATCGTAGTTAGTGGTGTCAGTTTAAGTCATTAATTTTGAAGCACAATTCAGCAAAACAGTAATTTAACCAGCCAGCAGACACTAACACACAGAAACAGTTTTGTTAGGCACCTTCCCTCCTTTCTTAAATATCTCAGTTCTCCAAAAGCTAGCTGGTCACAGCAATGGTTATGCTGGTGATCTAGATTAAAATTTATTTATTAAGCATGCATTGGTAGCCCCATATAAAACAAGTTAGTTTCAGTGGTTGTGATAGTTTTGCTAATGTGTCAACTCAGCCAGGTAATGGCACCCAGTTGTTGCGTCAAGCAAGCACTGGGCTAATTGTAATATAAGGGGATTTCATGGACTTTAATCATCAATGAGTTGATTGCATAGATGGCTGGTAAAATCTATAATCAACTGAGGAGATTGCCATCAGCAATGAGTGACATCTCATCCAATCAACTGAAGGCCATAAAAGAAGAAGTTAGGTTCCTGGTGCCTCCTAAAGGAGACAAAACAAACAACAAGTAGACAACAAGCAAAAACAAATGAGCAGGGAGTGGATGTGGCTCAAGCAGTTTAGCGCCTGCCTCCCACATGGAAGGTCTGGGTCCGTTTCTGATGCCTCCTAAAGAAAAACAACGAGCAAAAAAAAAACCAAAAACAAAATAAAAACAAACAAGCAGACAATGAACGCAAACAGCAAGCAAAAAAAACAACAACAAGCAAACAGATGGGGGAGCCATCTGAGGGGGGGTAAGGAGAGAGATTTCAGCTTTCAGAGAGAGAGAATTTCAGTCTCTCCTTCAAACAGCCAGCATCTCCTAAGGAAATCATTGAAGACCTTCATCAGAGTACCTGGCCTGCAGCCTGCCCTACAGAATTTGGACTTGTGCACCCCCATAGTCACGTGAGACAATTTGATAAAATCTCATACTATTTATAGAAATCTCCCATAGGTTCTGTTTCCCTAGAGAACCCTGACTAATACAGTGGTTATGTTGCTAGGAAGTTGAAATTTAAAATTATCCACATGTATAGCTAGTCTGTGGGAAGTAGTATTGTACTAGCATCTATTTATGCCAAATGTGTAATATGGTAGACTTGGGGTGTTTCCCATGGCAGCACCTTAAGTTTTGTGGAGAAGTCACCTCTATCCCATAGTCAATACATGGGGTTTAGTTGGCGCTGATCCATTCCCTCCATCTCCCAACACACACAAATGTATACTTATACACGTTCACACACACTCTTACACTTGCTCACTCACTCCCTGGAAAGGAAGCTCCTGACTCAGGTCTGGCCATTCACAGCATTCTACCACTGGCCATAGGAATTGTTTCTAGGATGGGAATGTGATACCATTCAGTCCAATGAGACAGTCATAAGACTTTTGCTGAAGCTAGTCTTTCCAATGAAGTTGCTGATAAGATAGCATATAAGCATAGAACTACTGGTAGTCATCTTGCAAACTCTTAGAGTCTTCCTGAAGGAAGCAACATAGAGGAAAACAAATCCAAAAGATGAAAATAGAAATCAAGTCCTGATGATGTCCTTTGAAAGCAAGCAGATGGTCGGATCCTTACTGAAGCCCAGTCTTAGTCCCATACTTTGCAGTTGCATGAGTCAATATATTTCCATTTTTGTTTAAGTCAGTTTGAATTGGATTTCAGTCACTTGAAACTGAAAGAGTTTGCCAAATGACTAATTTGATGAGAGTTTTATATTAGAACTTTTGCAATCCCAAGTATTTCTTGAAGTGAGATCCACATATCACTCACATCAGAATCACTTGGGTTTTTGTTTTTTTAAAGATTTATTTATTCTCCACCCCCCCCCCCCAGGTTGTTTGAGGTCACTGTCTGCTCTGTGTCCATTCGCTGTGTGCTCTCTGTGTCTGCTCATCTTCTCTTTACGAGACACTGGGAACCAAACCTGAGACCTCCCATGTGGGAGAGAGGCATCCAATTGCTTGGGCCACCTCAGCTCCCTGGTTTGTTGTGTCTCTCATTGCCTTTCCTCTTCGTGTCTCTTTCTTGTTGCGTCATCTTGTTGAGGCTGCTTGCCATGCCTGCCTGTCACACAGGCTCGCCTTCTCCAGGAGGCACTGGAAACTGAACTTCCCATATGGTAGGCGCAAGCCCAATCTCTTGAGCCACATCCGCTTCCCCACTTGGGTTCTTAAAATGCAGATTCTTAGTCCGTATTCCAATCTTCTTAATCAGAATCTATAAAATAACTGCATGTTTGGCAAACTACCTCTGATGATTTTTGTGTACATTAAATTTTGGAAAACACTATTGAAGTCAGGACTTTAGCTGATATTAATTCAGATCAACCAGTTTTATCAAATTGACTGGTAAGATCAGTCAAATAGCAATTATTTTCAAAGACTTGATCATAAGATTTTAAAATGTCAGCATGGATTTGGATGGATTGTATGCTTTATTAATATGTATCAATAAAATTAATTTAAAAATAAAGGAAAAAAACCTCAGCATTGATGTAAATAAAAATAAAGCAAATGTTTAAGGGCATATATGAAGGAACTGTCATGGGACATATATGTTTAGATAACTGCAGAAGTTCCTATCACATCTTAGTAATCTAAGTCAACATTAGAAGACACAGATTTCCACTTGATACAAGGTTCAGGAATATCGGCAAATAAGATAGGAAGGGAAAATAAAATAACTTTATCTTACAAAGGTGCAGCAGTCAGGGTGGACCAGAGAGGAGACATATCTGGAAGACATAAAGGAGACTATTTGTTCTGGGTCTTTGCTCTCTTATATAGTGAATGAACTTGACACCTCTCCAATATGATATTATTTTCCCACACTTAAACAATTTCTCATTTCCCAAAGAGTGTTGGTACAAAGAAATATTCCTCATTTGGGAAAACTCTAAGGATCTCTTTACTACTTTGGACCTTTTCTATTGCATTTGAATAAGAATGCATTTAATGAGCTGGAAGCACCTTGAAACTCAAGAAACTCATTCCAAATTAGTTTCAGAGGAGGTGGAGTAAAATGAATGTGAATATGTTAATTGGTCAAAGGATAAACATATTGTGGTATATGCATACAATGGAATACTACACAGCCCAAAATGGAAAGAAATATCATACATTTGACTATAAAGATGAATCTAAGTAACGTTAGGTTAAGTGAAATAATTCTAACAAAATAGAATACATACTGTATGATTCCTATATTAAATTCTAGAAAAGGCAAAACTATAATGAAAGTGAACAAATTAGTGGTTGCTGGGGGTGGGAGTCAGGAGAAGGCATCCATAACAAAGAGGCACAAGGGACTATTTTAGCATGATGGAATTGTTCTAGGTCTTGCTCGTGGTGGTTACATGAGTATATATAATTGCCAAAATTCATCAAACTATACACCTCACATGAGGTAAATTGGTATGTAAATTATACCCAATAAATCTATTATTAAAAAGTGAAATTCAGCTGGTGTGGCCAGAGAGTTTATCAGAGTAGAAGTATTACGCAAAGAACTGTTCTTGAAATCTGGGGAAATTGCCCAAGACCTGGAGAGACAGGCAGGTCTAACACACAGAAGAAGGATCTCGGGGGTGGAATGGGTGGGAGAGGCGAACTCTTATTCTAGGGTGGCATCTCTCTCAGTCTGCCTTGTTTTTTGTAGCTTGCTGGCTTCAGTGCCACAAGTGATCAGAGCTAGAGAGTGTCAAAGTTTTACCTGACGTCTGACAAAGGCAGGAATGAGTCCTTTCAAATTAGCTTACTGATGGGAACATAGCAGCACTGGGATGTAGACCACAAAGGGCTATAGGATTTGAGAGTAACATACAGAGAGGTTTGGGTCATGGCATCCCAGTGTGGGCATCTGTGGTGTGCTGCTAGATGTCCTGGGAAGGAAGAGGACACCTTCTAATGCAGAGGATATTTGTCAAGAGACTACTGACCTTTTGATATAGGCTAAATTATTTTAAAGATGTCAACAGTTTATTTGCTCTAGAAAGAAGTCCCAAACCACTTGTAAGTTAAAACTAAAGAATATTAGTAAATATCCATCGAAGTAGAAAGTTATTCCCTGAGGGGGAAAAATAGCTTATAAAAGATAGGGGAGAGGGAAAGGATGTGGCTCAAGCAGTTGAGAGCCTGCTTCTTACATGGGAGTTCCCGGTGCCTCCTAAAAACAAAAAAACAAACAAGAAAACAGATGATAAAACCAAATCAGGGTAGCCCACGTGGCTCAGTGGTTGCATGCTGGCTTCCCACATACAAGGTCCCAGGTTCAATCCCCAGCCCCAGTATCCCCCCCCCCCAAAAGAAGGACAATTGCTTCTGAAAAATCTGAAAAATCGAGGGTATTTAGGAAGTAAGCTTGATTATAGCAGCTTTACACCAGACCTTTCCAATGGGAATGGACGATTTTTTTTGGAGTGTTTTCCCATAAATAACCCATCTGCATGCTGAAAGAACAAATGAGAACTGTTGAATTCTGTCCATTTCATGAACCCCTTAAAAATAATGGGGTGCTCCATTGCTATCAGTAGGATTTTATGAGCCAAAGGATAGGTTTAGGCTGCCAAGTGGGATAACTTTTTATTTAATCCCTAATTTTCTCTTTTTTCTCTTTCATTTGCTGTCATAAAGCAAACGAAATTTAGCTTTTAAAAAAAGTGGCAACTCATGTAAAGAAACAATTAGGGGGATTATTAAAAATCCATAAATTATATAAAATTTATGAAAGGCTCTTAGTGCCAATAAATAAGTCATGTCCTTATCCAGACACATTCAAACTGGGCATCCATAAAAAAAAGCACAAGGAAATGAAAAGTTCAAATGGAAGAAGAATCACTAGATGAATTACTTCATCCTAAACGTTGCAATTGGCTTCTTTTATAGGAACATTTTTTTTTTCCAGAGGTGATAAACGCAGAACCTCATCAATCTAGTTCTTTACCCTTGGCGGATACTTGTCTTTCTATATGCATATTTTTTCTTTTTGGCTCCAGACACAAAGCAGAGTATCATTGTGATCCAGGATTTTGTTTGAAGAGATTTCATCTGGAAAGAAGTCAAGCAGGGCACTAGCAGGGGAGCTTTTACAGATTATGACCTATAATCTGATTAATACTCTGAAACACAAAGATCCAAATGTTGGGATAAGACTACTTCATATGTGGACATGTGCCCCACCTCCCCCAAACCCTAGGAAGTCATCCCAGAGACAGAAGTATCCATCTTGTGCATGCCAATGGCTGAAAGGGAAGATAATATAGATATAATGGCATGTATTCTAAATCTAGCATAGGATACTACCCTAACACCAGGGCTCACCTATTTTGCTATTATTGTTTTAAGAATCAATTTCCTTTTTAGTTTAGAATATCATATCCATTGTCCATGATAAATAGGGTGATGGGGTTGGATGCAAGGCTTTATTTCCACTTAGATATTTGGGATAATCCTAAAGTTTTACTTTTTAACTAAAAGGTTATATAAAACCAATGTTTAACTTTACATATCCATTTAGAGACTAGTAAATTTTGATCTGTCCTCTTTAGGAACCATGTGCTGGAAGCAAATCTTCCTAGCATCAAAGTTAATTATGAATGTGGTTTCCTTTCTTTAAACACAAGTAAGTTTCTAGAGGATACTAAGTGATGCAATTTTTCTATCCAAAATGGAAGATAAAGGTTTATTTCCCAACACAAATTTGATGTTTTCTAGGTTGTACTGCTCACAAACAGATTTTCACCTGTCATTTTAAAGTCCTAAGACATAAATTTTGTTATGAAATTACTAACTATACATGAGATACCAAATTTCCAAAGCTCTTGTTTTGTGTAGATCAGCCTTCCAAGATATTCACTTGCATACCCATGCCATGTGTGCATGGGGACCAGGCATCCCAACAGTGATACACCAAGTCATAAACACTCGATTTAAGAACAACCTATATGCAGAAAATTCACTAGAGGACGCAAACTGCAAACACTTCCTGTGGACACCAACCCTTTGTTCCCTTGTCATACATGGGGAGTAGCTCATTTAGAGGAATGCTTTGTCTTATAACAAGAGAGAAGTCATGGACCTCAGGAATACCTACTGCCTGACACTTAAAGGAATCCTTGTCCTCTGAAGTTCTTCCCTCTATTGCTGACACCACTGAGGCAGAGAGATGTGAGAGAAGTGGAAATGCTTGTTGCTGCTAGAATAACCTTAGAGTTGCTTATTCACCGTAGGTGAAGTTTTTGTAGACTAGCTGGGCAACCAAATTGCATTTCTAAAAATATTGCCAGGGAAAAAGAAAATACCAAATTTCAAACAATTGATTCACAATACTGATTCTTGGAAATAACCCACTCATAAATTGGGAGCATCTGGGGTTATTCTTATGAGATCAATTATTTTTCATATTGGTTGAGAAATTGAAGTTAGGCTCAGTAGTTTCCTTAAAAGCTTCAACGACTAAGGTGACTAGAAATTCCCAAACATGTCTACTCTACAGATGATTCATCTCCTTTTTCCTGCATTTTGTTTTCTTCATACATAAACCTACTTGTCAAAAATGAGCCACAGAAAAATTAGCGTTGGCAAGGATGTGGAGAAATAGGAACCCTTGTGCATAGCTGGTAAGAATACAATATGGTACAGCTGCTATGGAACGCATTCAGCAGTTGCTCAAAAAGTTAAACATAGAATTACCATATGACCCAGCAATTCCACTGTTTGGTATGTACCCCCTCAAACTGAAAGCATGGATTCAAACAGATACTCGTATATCAGTGTTCACAGAAGCATTATTTGCAATAGCCAAAAGGTGGAAACAACCCAAGTGTCCACTGGCAGATGAATGGATAAACAAAACGTGGCATATTTTCATACAATGGAATATTATCCAGCCATAAAAAGGAATGAAGTGCTGATACTTACTACTACATGGATGAACCTTGTAGATGTACGCCGAGTGAAATAAGCCACACACAAAAGGACAAATACTGTATGAATCCACTTATATGAAATATCTGGAATAGGCAAATACATAGAGACAGAAAGTAAATTAGATGTAACTAGGGGCTGGGGGAAGGGTGAATGGGGAGTTGCTGCTTAATGAGTAAAGAGTTTCTATTTTGGGTCACGAAAAAGTCTTAGTAATGGATGGTGGTGATGGTAGAGCAACAGTGTAAATGCAATTAATGTCACGGGATTGTGTACACTTAAAATGGTTAAAATGGCAAATTTTGTTATATATGTTCCCACAAATAAAAAATAAATTTAAAAATGAGCAATAGCACTGTTCCAAATGAAATGTTAAATGTGAACATTTTTCTTAATCCTCCTGGGTAGGCAGGATAGTAGATTTGACATCTCAATTCTTTGATGACTCATGGAAAGGATCAATTCTAATATCAACTTTACCATCCCACAGTGTTCAAATGAACATCCTTTTAAAAACTACGTTGCTACACATTTTGTATTTGTAGAACAGAGAAGAAAAAGAAAACTGAGAAAGGGAATTTCCAACTGAAGATGTGTGGCTGACTTTGGCACTTAGGAAGTTTCTCTGCCTTATTTTCTGTATTTATTAACCCTGTTTCTTAATGTGTTTATACAATGAGATTTTAGAAAGCAGATCTATTTTAATAGGTAAACAGTAGAACAAAATTTAAGGCACCTTTAATACAATTCTGGGATGGAGCAAAGTGTTAATGCAAAATGAACATACATTAGAGAACATGTAACCTTTCTCTAGATGAACTTCCCACATAAATCCTCTCCTTTCTCTGAGGCCGAGAGACAAATATCTAGCCTGTCAAACTCAGAAAGCTGTTTGATTCCAAGTAATATGGGGCCTTGGGCAAAAGACATAATTTTTAAAATACATTTTCCTCATTTGTAAAATGAGAATAATAGCACCTTTCTATTCTACCATAGTGGGAACACTAAAATGTATAAAAATAATAAGTTTGTAGAGGTACACTCTGAAACATCAGTCTTTAACTCAACAATTACCAGACATTTTGACTATGACTTTTAAATGGCAGAGCAGGTAGGTTCCAATTTTTTGTATATCCAACATTATTTTTTCCTCTTCTTTTAATCAACAACCTTATGAAGGTCCTACATTTACAATACAATACAATCACAAATTTACAATACACCTCCACATACACAATTTCACTTGATCCTCACAGCAGTTCTGTGAGGTAGATGTGATTTTTCCACTGAGGCAATGGACGGACAGCCAAGCCAATATCTCTCCTGCAGCCTCACGGCCTGGGAGCTATAGGGTTCAGGCTTGAACCTAGGCAATTTGGGTCAAATTTCCATGTGGCCTGTGGAGGCTTAGGTAGGTTCCTCATCAGGGGAAGAAGACTGTACTTTTCTTTATCCCTCTCTTTTACAGAGCTCCCTCAAACCCCTCCATCTAATGGAATGAGTTGTCAGGAAGGGATAGGTATAGCGGTAGATACAGAAAACAGAAGATGAGAGTCTATACAGGCAGACACAGAGCTTTATATGGTTCAACCAAGAATTTTTAATCATTAGTCTTTTACCTTATTTATTCCAAATGCTTTCTTTTTTTTTTTTTCCCAAACAACCAAATGGGGGATGGAAGGGAATAGGAAGGAATGAGCAGGAAAGAAATGCCAGTAATCACAGTGAATAACAGTCGTAAGGGTAAAGTGACAGCTCAAGGCTTTATTGTTGTCATAAAAGTGGTGCAGTTTTAGAGCTTTAAGATGAGCAAATCTCTGGGGTCTATGTCCACTGTGGTTCTAATAGCATTAAAAGGGTGAGTTGGTATAAACAATAACAAGATTTATGTTAGTGCAAACTGCTGACTATTGACTCTGATTTTTGAAGAGAGGAGAAAAGAGAAAACGAAACCAGACCAGATTCCTGTTATGTGCCTCTTTATGGGAAAGTGAGAAACTTGACCGATTCTAGCAGACATTAACAAAGGGAAGGCAAGCAACTGATTCTGATGCCCTCAGATTATAGTCAGTAGAAATAAAATGGAAAAGAGACAATAAAAGAAGCTGTGGTGTGGCTGTTTAAACTGCAGGTTTCTAACCACAGAAAGGGGCTGACTGAAGGGAGCTGGGCTGCCACAAATGTATACTCAGAGGAACAAAGAACTTAAAACCCCACTTCATGGAAGAGAACATCTGAAGTGGCTATCGGAAGAAAAGAAACCTTGAACATTCTTTCATTCATGACTTGTCTTTCAGTTGATAAAATTTATCTGAAGCAAAAGACCTTGGATTTACCTCTATTCCTTGGACTTGACTTTTATACCATATTAAAAATATGTGGGAGAAGGATCCCACCTCCCCTAAATCGGACTCATCTTCTCTTTTCAGCTTCTTACAAGTTAGAAGAGGCACTTGTCTGCTCTGAGGAAACTTCCCATTGGCTTTATGATTATTACCAACCTACTACAAACATTCTGGCCTTACTGGATTACATTAATGATCTCTTTAAATCACCTAGATCTTTTTAGCAACAACTAAAATCCTCCTTATTATATTCCCTCCGACATGAAGTCCATCTTTTAAAAAAAATACACAACACGGTTATAAAAACAAATATGTAGGAAAGGAATCTTTGGTCACAGGAGGGAACTTAACCAAAGTATCACTGACAGATCTTAATAAAAGAAAAATCAAGCTTAAAATAGAGAATTGACTACTTGAGCACAAGATCTGTTCCCATAATCTGGGAATTTTATGGCCTCCCTAAAGGAAAGAGTATGTGGTCTGTTAAATCTGGTCATAAAATAGCTCCTTGAAGCCTTAAAATGTAATGTCAGATGTCCCAATCCATTCAGTATGGGCCAATTGTATAGCTAAGACATCAACCCTGCCTTCCAGGAGAGACCGCCTCGTCTTACTGCCACAGTCGATGGGCTTCAGAAAAAGGTTGTAAGCTATCAAGCTGAGGCACTATTACAAATATTAGAAGAGAAATATACTTTTATTATATATTTATTCAATATATTTGAATATCATCTCAATAAACTTCTCATCTACTTCTCCATATAAAACCTGGAAGGACACAAATTAAACTTTTAAATGGTTAACTATGGAGACTGAGATTGGTAAGAGGGAGCCTTTACTTTTCATTTTGTATATTATTTATTTGATTTTATTACAATGAGTATTTATTACCTTAAAAATTGAAGATAAACTCAATACATTTTTTTTTCCTATAGAAAATGAGGTGAGAGGAGACATTTTAAAAAAATCTGGCAGTATCAGCCAAGTTCAGGACACAATAAAAACCAATAATTCTGGGGTCATCTTTTGACTAAAACAGAAATCATGATGTTTCAAGGGTTATTTTGTATTTACTACAGCACCTCTGTAAATTCTCTAATTCACTCTAATATTTTGTTGCCCTTGAGATACACTTAGAATCAAGTAATCAGCAGTTATTTTTGCTTCAGTAGGATAAATTATTACCCTAGGTAAATACCAGAGGCATAACTAAAGTGTATCCCAAGAAAAGAACATTTCAGAGTATTTATTCTAGGAATGACTGTTAGAAAAAGACATACCCTGAGGGTTTGGGATTGGAGCTCATGCGCAAGAATTAGAATAACAGCAAAATTTTAGCTTTCAAGCAAAGATCATTGACAATCCTATGCTACTTAGAAAGCTGGAATGCTCTGGGCATGGCACCCTCTGTATTCTGACATGTGCAGTCTCCAACTGAACAAAGCAAGCGTTTAAATACACACGTCTGTGTAAGAACGAGACTAGTAACCAGACTGCAGTTAGGATGTTTGTTTGCATATATTTTTTTAAAATATGTAATAGAAACTAAGGACCTAGTGCTGAGGTACTGAGGTGAAGAAAGGAAGGGTGGGGGTTAGAGGTGTCCCAAATAATTCCATAAATCAAGGCACTTGTAAAAGAATAAGATGACCAAGTTCAAGAAAGCACAGAAATTGAGGATTTGCAAAAAGAGACTTAGCAAATCTAAACAATCGAACAAGGAGAAAAAGGACAGGAAAGAGATACTTCATAAAGTCAGGCCTAAACTAATGCTTTTTGCCCTACACCTTCACATTTACACTTAACCTAGAAAGATTAAAATATCATAATAATTCTGAGATTTCTGGCTCTCAAGATTTCCATTATGACACATCAATAAAGCAAGGCAAGGTGACTGAGAAAGAACGGCCAGCTTTCATTTCCTGCTCATTTGAAGGTCACTTTTGGAGATAAAGATTATATTTTTGCAGAACCAAAGGATACACGAACATTTCTAGAAACTTGTAGCATCAGATGTTCTGAACGAGCGAAGGAAAATGAATGATCCTATTAAGATACTTCTGACCATAAATCAGAGGTGTTAGGCTCTGACTGGCTAACTTCAGCTTCCCTTTTGACTCATTTGAAAATGGAACTGATGTGAATATAGATTGAGGAAAGATGCTCAGTACTATTAGAGGTAGCTCTTAAGCTACTACTCACGGATTTCAGATTGAAAGACGGTGTGCCTAGCACCCTGAGACAAATATTTGCATCCTTTCGTTGTTAAGTGACTCTGTACAAGCAGCAGAAAAATGGATGTCATGCCTGTAATACAAAAGAACTGCTTTTGTTAAAACTGGCAGGCTTACAGGGAGAGATTGGTGAGCAATTTGCTAACATTGGAGACTTGGGAAGGGTGATCTCATTTTCAACCTTACCCCTCTCCCATTTGCAAAAGGATCTTTCTCCCACCCCCCACAACCTTGTGCCAGGGTTACACCTCCCTCCCTCTCATATTCTCAGTGATACTTTACTTTGACCCTCTAATGGAGCAATCCTTCAGCAAGGGAGAGGTGCACCCATCTCCTGCCATTCCTTCAGAGTTCTTCGTTTAAGGGACTTTTTGCCAGGCAGTACAGTGAAGTTCTGCCACTCACTCATGTGCAAATGATTTATACTTCTGCAACTAAGTATCCCCACCTGTACAAGGAACTAAACTAATTCCTATCCTGGGGATTTTCTCTTTTAAAAAAAAAAATCAAAAAACTTTTTATTGTAACATATGTACAACTCGAAATTTTCCATTTTATCCAATTTCGAGTGTACAATTCAGTCACATTAATTACAGTCACAATATTGTGCTATTATCGCCAACAGAGGGTTGTTTTCTGGCACAGAATTGGATTTGGTAAGGTATGTAAAATACCTGATATTCAATAGGTGGACAACAAATGTTATCATCTTCCTTCTCTTCAAAAAGTTAACATGTAGGTAAAGACAGACCTCTTGACAACAGGAATCCCAACAATTAGAGATTCAAATATTTATTTTTAATTGCTGAAAACATTGAATGTGTTTACTTTTGTCTTTCCAGGGTTCCACATATTGTCTGGCTCACAATAGATACTCAGTTAATGTTTGTTTAATAACTATCACTGAAGATTACCTTTACACATGCAAATGGATCAATTATTTCAATGGTTAACTGAGGGGAAAAAAGTCATAATAAAAACAGCTTAAGAAATGTTGTCAGCGAGCTTCTGCGACCGAGTCAAGTGTCGGTGAGCTTGATGAGAGGCTCTGGTTGCCTCCTTCCTGAACTGGGTGTGAGCAAAACCCTACCATGCCATGTGCCACCAATCAACACGACACACAGAGAGGAACATGAGAAGCAGCTGTTTAAAGACTCTGTAAATACTACTTATTTTAAAATATGAAATAGTGACATAACTATTTGTATTTGCAATGTGTAGAGCAGAGACACCCAGTCATAATCTTTACAAGGAACAAAATTAGTAGCCATACATTCTAATATAACTACTGTAGGCACTACAATTTGGGATGTCACATGCGAAGGCAATTATATGGCTATTTATTAAGAAACACCTTAAGAACTGAATAATGACAACATATAAATTATAATTGTCCCACCTAGGCAGTTTCTTAAACTGCAGTCTGTTGAGAAATGGAAATAAATATTTTTCATATTTAGCATTTGATTGTAAACTATAGTCCTTCAATTAGTATTAAAGCATTTTAAAGGAAGAAGAAAATTATATTGGAATAAAACTTCTATGGTTAATTATAAAGGATTTTTTAAATAAGTCTATAAAGTTCTTTAAAAAATGCTTAAAATTAAATAGAACCTCACAGAATTGAACTGAGATTTTTTGAGTGAATCAATGCCATGTTATAGAACCCAGAAGCTCTATGTCTGTCTACTTAGAAATTCCTGGACAGGAAGCTCTAATTTTCTCTTGACATGGCTTTGGTGCTTGCAGGGATAACTTTTTCACCTAGGCACAAACATTGTAGTTCGGAAGGTTTTGAAAGTTATTTGTTTCTTCATTCAATGGCATGCCATTGAATTCTCTTTTTTTATTTTCTTTTTTGTTTTCTTGAGACTAAGTTTTTCTAATTCAAGTTGGAAAATTAAACTAGAATAACTTTAAAAATCAAACAATCATAAATTTTGAAAGAATTTACTGATGCTATTTGGTGTGGATGTTAAAATCACAAATTAAATATTTGAAAACAGGGCTCGTTAATTTACCATCTATGAAAGTATTTTCAAGGTCTTCCAAACTTTATCCAAAAAAACCCTCACAAAAGTATAACTTCATATCTTATACTATGTATTTAATCATATATTCCAAGTATAATGTTCACAGGTTCTCACTTCCTCCTTCCATCCATCCATCCATCCATCCATCCATCCGTTTGTTCTAAAAATTTTTGTTGAGCCCCTAAGAAGGGGCTCAAATTTGGTTGAACACTTATGTTAAGCTCAGGATACAATTGTGAACAAATTGGACACATTGCCTTGCCTTCATGGGACTTACAGTCTTGTATGACATGCTGACATTAATTTTTTAAAAATCACAAAAAAAATAAATCCTTACACACCATGATAAATGCTCTGAAGAAAATGTATTAGAGCGACCATAAAACAGGGGACCTGACCTAGTTTTGGTGGGTCAGGGCAGGCTTTCCTGAGGAGGGCATCTGGGTTGAGATATGAAGATGACATGTCAGTCATCAACAAAGGGAAAGGCTAGAAGAGAATGTCACTTTGGTAAACTGGTTTGTATTTTGGGGAAGAATCACTGAACTTTGAAGAAAGTGAGAAAAAGGCCAGTATAGCAGGGAACCAGTGAAGCAATGGTTCCCAAACCTGGCTGCATTTGGGGAGCTTTAAAAAAATACAAGGCCCTGGACCCCATTCCAGAGATTCTGTTATACTCAATCTGGGATGATACCTGGCTTGTGGTAATTTTTTCAAGTTCCCCACATGATTTTAATGTGTAACCAAAATCCAAACTACCACCTTAGAGTTGGGGGGCTGTAGTTGAAGAAAATGCTTGGGGTCAGATCATGCAGTAACCTGCCTACCTTGTTGGGTGTTTGGTCTTTATCCTAAGAGGAACAGGGAGCCTTTGAAAGATGGTGTGGGAAACGAATACACAAATGTGATGGTGGTTGAGAGAACCAATGACTACAATGCTGAGCTAGTAATTCACTTTAGTGGTCCAGATACACTCATTCATCCATTTGCTCATTTCTTTTTCCTGTGGCAGAACGGTTTATTGAGCTGTTAATTTGTGATTTTTCCTCCTATATACTTTTCTTCCCAATCACTTCAAGTAAGTGACTTCCCTTGCCTCAAGGAAAGATTATGGCAAAGTTGTTTGAAGTAAATGCTCTTCCTGTCTTTGGCAAGAGATTCTTATCATTTTAGGAATGATTTTAGGTGTCCTAGAGTAGAAGGGAAGAGATGGCAGTTCTTGCAAAGAATCAGCGTTGATTGGGCCCATAGGAAAGTTGAGTGGTTTTCCAAGTGGTGATTTGGGAGCCCCGTAGCTGAAGATTGCAAGGGATGGTGACAAGTTGGTGAACCGACCCACTCTCCTCACTCCCCAGCCAATAGTGTTTAACATTGTATTTCCCACCATCCATGCAGGATGTGGGCTTGAGGTCTAGTTTGATTTGATTTATTATTGCTTGTTAATTAGAGAAGTCATGGGTTTACAGAACAATCAAGCATAAAATACAGGATTCCCACATACCACCCCATTATTAACACCTTACATTGGTAACAAATTGAACATTTGTTACAATTGGTGAAAGCACATTTTTATAATTGTGCTATTAATTATAGTCCATGGCTTAACTTAGGGTTCACTGTGTAGTGCAGTTCCATGGATTTTAAAAAAAAATTTCATTTATAAAAATATAAAAACCTAACATTTCTCCCTTTAACCACATTCAGATATATATTTCAGTGCTGTTAATTATATTTACAATGCTGTGCTACCATCATCACCATCCGTTACCAAAACATTTCCATCATTTCAACTAGGCTTAAAATGTACAGAGTTCCTAATTTGATTTTTTTAAATGAAGGTATGTGATATTCTTACATATTAAACTTACGGTTGCATATGCATAATCTTTACATTACATTGAACCAATTTACTGCTGGCACCAGCTACGCAATGGTCATTGTGCTAAAGGCTTTGAATAGAGTGGTATGCAACATAGCACCTTTTCTAGAACTTGAAACACAGTGAGAAAGACAGACAAGAAATAAAATAATCATTCTGTCAGAAGTTCTAAGAAGGAAATTTACAGGGATGGAGAATGCACGAGGAAATAATGGAAATAGTGGTCAGAGATGGCCACACTAAGAAGACACTTAAGCTGAGAGCTGAAGAAGCCAGCTATGCAAAGTGTCCAGGGAAGAGGGAAGCCAAGGAAACATGAGCTGAGAAAAGGTGGCCAGCTAGGCTGGCTGTTCTCTAACAAAGAGGTAAGGTTTTAGAGGTCAGAGTCAGATACTGTAGAGCCTAAGGTAAGGAATATGAGTTTTATTCAGTGCAATGGGACGCCAGTGAAGAATTTTAAGCAAAGGAGTAAAAATATTTCTAATATACGTAAAAGTACAGAGAATAATATAATTTCTATCTTATCTACCACCCATATTTAGTAAATATTATTAGGTTCTTTTTTAAGAACTAAGCTTCTACAAGTATATTTGAATCTCCTATTCCTGTCCTTTTTTCCCTGGTGGCAGTCAGTATCCAGAAAATTTTAATATTTTTAGTATAAAATATTTAATAATAATAAACTTAAAAATAATTTATGTTTTAAATCTTAACATCAATGACATAATATTTATGAATAATTACACAATTTTCTCTTCTGATCAATATTTATTTGGCAAAAAACCAGAATAATAAAATTACTAATGATGGAGTGAAAGAGGGGACATCACTACTGAATTTACAAAAATAGTAAGTATTATAGGGGAGCAGATATGGCTCTAGTGGTTGAGTGCCTGCTTCCCATATGAGAGGTCTCAGATTCAGTTCCCAGTGCCTCCTAAAAACAAGAACAACAACAACAACAAAAAAACAATCAAAACAAACAAAAAAGCCAAGTAAGGGGAGCCGATGTGGGTCAGTGGTTCAGCTGAGCACTGGCTTCCCACATACAAGGTACTGGGTTCAATCCCTGGCCTCAGTACATTAAAAAAAAAAAAAGTATTATAAGGATATACTACAGACAATTGTATGCCAACAAACCATTTTATGTATTACTTAGATGAAATGGACAAATTTCTAGAAAGATACTAACTACTGAAACTAACTCAAGAAGTAACAGAAAATCTGAATAGACATATACCAAGTAAAGCGATTGAATTAGGAATAAAAAAACTTCCCACAATAAAAGCCCAACCTCAGATGAATTCACTGGTGAATTCTACCAAACGTTTTAAGAAATAGAATAGGAGAAAACACTTCCTAATATATTCTATGAGACTAGTATTACCCTGATACAAAAACCAGACAAAGACATCACAAGGAAAAAAACAAAACAAAACATGAGACCAATATTCTTTATGAATATACACACAAGAGTTCTCAACAAAATACTAGCAAAACAAATTCAGCAACATATAAAAAGTTACACCATGACTAAGTGGGATTTATTCCAGGCATACACGTTTGTTTTAACATAAGAAAATCAATGTAATACACCATATTAATAGAATAAAGGACAAAAAACCCCACATGATCATCTCAATAGACACAGAAAAAGCATTCGACAAAATCCTATACGTTTTTGTAAGAAAAGGTCTCAACAAACTAGGAATAGAAGGCAACTTCAATCTGATAAAGGCAACAACAAAAGAATACTTAATGGTAAAAGACTGAATGCTTTCCCTCTACGTGAGGAACAAGACAAGGATATCTGATCTTGCCACTTCTATTAAACACTGAACTAGAGGTTCTAGCCAGGGCAATTAGTCAAGAAAAAGAAATAAAGGCATCCAGATTGAAAAGGAAGAAATAAAACAATCCCTATTTGGAGATGACATGATTTCTATATAGAAAATCTTTAGGAATCCACAAAAATCTATGAGAACCAATAAACAAGTTCAGTAAGGTTGAAGAATACAAGATCAATATATGAAAATCAATTGCATTTCTATTCACTAACAATGAAAAATCTGACAATGAAATTAAGAAAATAATTCCATTTACAGTAGCACAAGAAAGAGTAAAGAGTGAGATATCAAGGAATAAATTTAACAAAAGAAGTTCAAGACTTGTACACTGAAAACTACAAAACATCACTGAAAGAAATTAAAGCCTAAGTAAATGGAAATATATCCCATGTTCACAGATCAGAAGACTTAATATTGTTAAAATGGCACTATTACCCAAATTTTTCTACAGAATCAATGTAATCCCTATCAAAATTCCAACTGCCTTATTTTTTGGTAGAACTTTACATTTATCTTAAAATTCATTTAGAAAGCAAGGGACCTGGAATAGCCAAAACAATCTTGAAAAACAACAACTTCTTGATTTGAAATCATACTATAAAATACAGCAATCAAACATTATGGTACTGGCATAATGATAGACATATAGATCAACGAATAAAATTGAGAATTCAGAAATAAACCCTTACTTTATGGTCAACTGATTTTCAACAAGGACATCAAGACAAAGCAATGGGGAAAGAATAATCATTTCCACAAAGGGTACTGCATTAGTCAGCCAAAAGGGTGCTGATGCAAAATACCTGAAATTGGTTGGTTTTTATAAAGGGCATTTATTTGGGGTAGAAACTTACCAGGCCATAAAGCACAAGTTGTTTCCCTCACCAAAGTCTTTTGCCTCGTGTTGGAGCAAGATGGCTTTGACATCTGCCAGGGTTCAGGCTTCCTGGGTTCCTCTCTTCCTGGAGTTCATTTCTCTCTGGCTCAGCTCCTCTGTTTTCTCCACAAATTCAATTGTAGACTATGAGGCTCTCTAGGCTCTCTCCACAAGGCCAGCTATCAGGTGAACTGCTCTCTCTCTCTCCCTGGGGCTTCTGCCGTGTCTAAGGAGCTGTCTCTATTTCTCTGTGTTCTTCTCCTGTGTCTTCACTTCCTGGGCTCCAGCTCAAAACTCCAACATCAAAACCCCAACATCAAAACTCCAACTAACTCCTCTGCTCTGCCGTGTAGTTTTATCTGTGGATTCCCGCCCACCAAGGGCATGGTGGGCTACTGACATGGCCCAATCACAGCACTAATCATAATATAATCACACCCAGGTACAGACCAGTTTACAAACATAATCCAATATCCATTTTTGGAATTCATTAAACATATCAAACTGCTACAGGTACTAATACATTTGTATATCCACATGAAAAAGAAGTTGTACCACTACTTCACACCATAAATGAAAATGAACTCAAGGTGGATCATAGAACTAAATGTAAGAGCTAATATTATAAAAATCTTAGATATAGTGTGACAGTTTGAGATTATTTTATGAATCCCAAAAAGTGAAATATTATGTGTGTAAACTAATCTGTTCCTCTGGGTGTGATACCCTTTGATTGCATTAAATCTGACTGAGTTGTCTTTGGTTAGATTATCTGTTAAGATTAGGGCTTTTGATTTGACTACGTCAGTGGGTGTGACTCAGGTTGAGTAACCACCCCTTGCTGGGTCTGATATAAACAGACATTTATGCGGAAAGACAGACACACCAGAAGAGAGAGCTCTGTCATTTTTTATTCTGCCATATGAAGAAAGGAGAAGCCTCAAACAGCTGAAGCCCCAGGGAGAGATGAAGCATTTTGCCTGACAGCTTACACCTGGCCTTGGGAAAAGAGCAGAACAGCCAAGATGGATATAGAAGCCCTAAGAGCTGAAACAGGGAAGAAGTGGAGCAGCTGAGCCTGAGCGAGGATACTCAGAGGGGAAGGCTGAAACCTCTCAGAGATCACCTGCCATCTTGCTTCAACATGTGGCTTCGGTGAGAAAGTACTTCTTATGGTACCTTGAGTTGGACTTTCTATGGCCTTGGGAGTATAAGCTTTTACTGCAAATAAATACCATTTATTAAAGCCAACAGATTTCTGATACTTTGCATCAGCAGCCCTTTGGCAGATTAATATACACTGTGATGTTGAGTTAGGCAATGGTTTCTTAGATATGTACCAAAAGCACACCATCAAGAAATTGTGTCAAATGACAGCATCAAGAAAATGAAAAGACAACCCACAGAATGGGAAGAACTATTTGTATATAGATCTGATAAGGGACTTGTATCCCAAATATATAAAGAACATTTACAACTCAACAATAAAATGACAAATAACCCACTTTAAAAATGGCTAAGGGATTTGAATAGGTATCTCTCCGAAGAAGATACAAATGGCCAATAAACACATGAAAACATACTCAACATCATTAGCCACTAGGGAAATGCATATCAAAACCAAAATGAAATACCACTTCACTCCCACTAAAGTGACTAAAATAACAAAGATAGACAATAACAAATGTTGACAAGGATGTTGAGAAATTGGAACCTTCATACACTGTTGGTAGGATTGTAAAATGGTGCAGCCACTTTGGAAAACAGTCTGGCAATTTCTCAAAATATTAAGATTAAACACAGAGTTGCCACATAACCTACCAATTCCACTCTTAGGTATTTACCCAAGAAAACTGTCTGCACAAAAACTTGTGCACAAATGTAACAGTTGGGCAGTTTGATGTAATTATGAATTCCAAAAATATAATTGGATCATGCTTATAAACTTATCTGTTAATCTGGGCATGATTAAGTTATGATTAGGGCGTTGACTGGGCCATGTCAGTAGGGCGTTGAGCCCCATCCCTTGGTGGGTGGGGAATCAAATATAAAAGGTATGGCAAGAACAGAGTTGAAGCAGTTTTTGAGAAGCAGTTTTGATGTTGGAAAGAAGGCCCCAGGAGAAGAGAAGCAAGCTGTTTGCCTGATTGTCTACAGCTGTGGAGGAAACAGGCGCTAAGCCCGGAAAGAAACGCAGCCCCGGGAAGAGAGGAACCCAAGAAGCCTGAAGCCTGGCAAATGTCAGAAGCTGTCCTGCTCTAACATGTGGCAATGGACTGTGGTGAGAAGAAACTTAACGCTTTATGGCCTGGTATCTGTGGACTTCTACCCCAAATAAATACCCTTTGTAAAGACCAACCCATTTTTGGTATTTTACATTTGCACCCCTTTGGCTGACTAATACAAATGTTCATAGCAGCTGTATTCAAAATAGCAAAAAAGGGAGAAACTACTCAATTATCCATCAGCTGATGAATGGATAAACAAAATATGGTATATCCTTAAAATTATTCAGCAATAAAAAGGAATGAAGTACTGATACATGCTATAGTATGGATGAACCTTGAAAAAATATGCTAAATGAAGGAAGCCAGATACTAAAGGCCACATATTGTAAGCATTCCATTTCTACGAAATGCCCAGAATAGACAAACCCATAGAGACAGAAAACAGATTATGGGTTGCCAGGAGATAAGGCAAAGGGGAAAAGAAGAATGACTGCTAATAGACACAGAGTTTCTTGAGGTAGACATAAAATTTTTAAAAATTAAATAGTGGTTTGGATGCACAATTCTGTGACTATATTAAAACCACTGAATTATACACTTTAAAGTGAATTTTATGGTATGTAAATTATATCTCAATCAAGCTGTTGTAAAAATGCATTTGTTTTGGTGGATTTATTCATAAATATATAGGTCATTCATGTTAACCATGCAATAATATTCCATTGTGGTGAACACCCCATAATTTTGGATCCATTCCCTATATTTTCAGCTTTTCATAATGTAAACAGTGCTGCTAGGAGCATCTTTGTAGGCCATCTTGTACACACATTAATTGGCCAATCAGGTTGCTTTCTTTAGGAATTGCCTGTCATGACTTTGCCCTTTTTTATATTGAATTGATTTTCTTCTCTTTCCTAGTTTGCCATGGTTCCTTATCTGTTTGAGGTTAAATACATTGCATATATGTGGCTTCTATTTCCACCTTTTAATGATCTTTTGTTTAGAATTGAAATTTTAAATTTTAATGAAGCCAGATTTACCAGAAATTTGCCTTTATGGTTATTCTTTTTTGTGTCTAATTCATTTGGGGCCCATCTTTGTGTATGATATGAGGTAGGGATATGATCGCATTTTTCTATTTGTATTGCCAGTTTTTCCAGCACAACTGATTCCATAGAGCCTCTTTTCACCACTAATGAATAGTGGTATCTTTGACATATACCTACATTCTCTATATGCATATGTATATTTCTAGGCTCTTTTTACTACTCTGCTGACCTGTTTTTCTACTTCTGTGGCACATTGTTTTATATTTTAATGTGATTGAGTATAATATATATAGTAAACTTTACAAGTATTAGGTGTACATCTTGATGAATAGTCACATTTATACATATATACCCAGGCAGCCACTAACCAGATCAAGATGTAGACCATTATCCCACACCCCAGAAGGCTCCATTGTGCTCATTCCTGGTCAGTACTTCCCTCTCCCAGAGAAAGCCACTATTCTGACTTCTATCACCATCTCTTAGTTTTGACTGATTTTGAACTACATACATATATTCTTTTATATCTGGCTTCTTTTATTCATATATGTCTGTGAGATGTAGCCATGTTGTTTTATTTAGCAGTAATTTACTTTTTAAAAATCAATGCTAGGGATTAGTCTATTTTGTAAATATATCAGAATTTATTTACCAATTTTATTCTTGTTTGGCATTTAGGTTGTTTCCAGGTTTGGGCTATTATGAATAATATTGCTATTAATGTTTATTTGTTGAACACATGTCTTTTTTTCTTTTGGGTGTATATCTAGGATTAGAATTGCTGGTTCACAAGGTTGGTAGCTTTAATAGTTACTGCCAAACACTTTTGCAGAGGTGTTGGAACAGCTTTTATACTCAACACCAGGGCAGAAGTCCAGTTACTCTCACCAACATTTGGTTGATCTTTATTTTTGCCCATTATAGTGGGTACCTGGTGGGTTTAATTTGCTTTTCTCTGATAAGTGATTTTGTTGAGCACTTTTTCAATATGTTTATTGGCCAGTGGATATCCTCTTCCATGAAGTACCTCAACAAGTCTCTTGTCATTATAAAAAATTGGCTCACTTGCTTTTATTATTGATTTGTAATAGTTTTTTCTAAATACAAAACACCAGTAAGATATGTGTATTGTGACTGTCTTCTCCCAGTCTGTGGGTTACCTCTCCACTCTCATAATGATATATTTTGTGGAATAAATATCCTTAACTTTAAATGAAATCTAATTTATCAATCTTTTCAATTTAATGAAATCCAACTTTGCAGTCTCTGCTCTCAATGAGTTTTTATTATTATAGCTTTATAATAAATCTCAGTGTCTCATGGGACAATTTCCGTCTTCTTTAATTCAACTTTTGCACAGTTTTGTTTTATTTTTCCATTTTGTTTTGTTTTGTCATTCTTGGCTCTTTATGCTTCCAAATGCTTTTAGAATTAATTTGTAGGTTCATGAAAAATCCTTTTGGGGTTTTTATTTGATTGATTTACATTATGTGTATAATTTAATTTTTAAATTATTGAGCTTTGAAAGTTCACAGCTTTAACTCCTTGTGTTTTACTCTGTTTGTGGTCCAAAAAGATTATTTATTTACTTATTTGCTCCATGGTTATGTCATTCAATGTTGTTGGGTTTTTTTTGCTATATTTAAGTTTTTTAGTCTTTTAACCTTTTATCTTTATCTTATGATAGGCTTTAAAATGTTAGCTTCCCGTGGCATCTTAGGAAGTCCTCCAATTTTTGTTCCTGTGTGGAGAATGATTGGAAGGGAGAAGAAAGGGATCAAGAGAGGAAGCTAGGAGATCAGAAAGAAAGGTATTGCAGGGGTCTAACTAAGAGTTGATGGTGGTTTGGAGTAGGGCAGTGTTCTAGTTATTTACTGCTGTGTAACAAATCTCCCGAAGTTTAGGAGCATAAAACAACCACCATTTTATTTTGTTCACTGATTCAGGTCATGGATTTGGACATGGCATGATGGAGAATGCTTTGTCTTTGCTCCACAATGTCTAGAACGTCATCTAGAAAGACTTGGGCAGAGGATGAACAGAGTGGCTGAGGGCTGGAATCATTTGGAGGTTTCTTTATATACATGGTCTGGTGCCTGGTTTGAGATGACTCAAAGACTGGTCTCAGCTTGGACTGCCTACTGGAGCACCTACACATAGCCCATTCATGTGATTTGGGTGTCCTCACAGCATGACAACCTCAGTATAATTAAATATCAACATGGCTAATCAGGGTTCCAAGTGCAGTGTTTCAGAGACCACGTCCAAAACTGCATGTTCTTTTATGACCTAGCCTCTGAAGTCACATAGCATCATTTCTCCTGACCTCTATCTTGAAGCAGTTGCAAGCACACTCATATTGGAGAGGGCAACATAGACCCCACCTCTCAAGGGGATAATACTATTTAGAGTCGCCTCCATACATACCTGCATGACATGGTTGTGCACCAGGTAGATGGACTAAAATGTCTGTTGCAGGCCTAAATATTTTAGATTGATGATTGCACTTTATATTAGAAGGAAAAAGGAATGTAACTTGAAGTTTTGATGGGAAATGGATTAGGACACCTAAATTTCCAAAGTGGAAAATTTCCCATAGAGATGTATGAAGAAGCTTTCATAAAATTCAAAAATAAAATTATTTACATTGAACAGAAGATCTAATATAAAGCACACTTGGAGAATATATAGTTTGTCTACTTATTTCCTCATCAAACAGTTATTGATCACATGCTATGTGCTCAGATGAACTTGAAAATGAGAAGGTAAACTGTTGATAATTCCCACCCACAATGATTTTACTGTCTATCAGGGATAACCAACATGTAAACAGAATCTCAAAAGAGAATTGCTGTAATGGACATATATGCTATGTGCTGTATACACATAAGCAGCTTGCAGACTACACGGGGGTGATATCATCTAGTCTGATAGAATGAACAGTGATTTGCTATGGGAACTGGCAGGAGCCTCTGTTCTACATAAGGGAAGAGTTAAGTGTGTAAAAGAAAAGGTTAGAGAGCAGTGAAGAGTGTGGCATGTTTGAAGAAGTAAAAGGGGTTCAGTGTGAAGTCTGATTTTAACAGCTTTTCCAGTCCACAGAGGTAGGAGAGCAAGTTGTTTCTGACAGATCCAGTCCCCAGTGCTCTTCTCTGTTTTTGCACTTTATCCTGAGGACATCAAGGAAACTATTCTCATCCTCCTGTCCTAATAGTCAAGGACCAGTCAATGGACATCCTGAAATTATCCTGGAATGAGGAATTATTCAGAATAGTTTTCTAACTTATGGAATATTGGGGACTAAATGGGTAAAAAAAAAAACAATCTTCAAGGGAGGGTATTAAATTTACATTTACTATCCTCTACTCTGCCATCTTCCAAATGTACCTCTAGAGAAACTGCTGAAAGCATGCTATTGTAATAGTTTTAACATTGCTATTACCTAGTTAGTCCAGGGAATTGAAGCCAATTTTAAGTTTGAGGAAGAGCTTAATAGCTTAAAATTTGGTTTTCTTTACCATCTGTTAAATATATTTCAGAAAGCATACAAATAAAATTACATGTATTTATATATGAACAATGCTAGGGGATTTTCAAGAAATATGTATTTGAGTTCAATTCATTAAGAAATGACCAGAAAGTAAATCATGCTGGAGGTCAGCACAAAAGAGAAAGACCTGGGGCTTTCAGGAAACATCGCTTTTATACAAAAGCGTGAAGGCTATGAAGACGTGATTCTCAGCAAATAATCCTAAATTCAAAAGGGAAAGCCTTCAGTATTTTTACTCAATGTTTTCTTTGAAAAACAAGGAATTTATTCTAGATTTGGTGAATAGTTTTCCTCTTTTTGGCAAATAAGATGAGGATCTGAGTTTTGTTTTACGGAAACTTCCATTTTCTGAAGTCCAGTCTGCACAGCTTCTGCAAGAGGCATCCCTTTCTGCCCTGTCCATCCACCACTATCATGTTGTGCAGTCATTGCCTCCCGTCTTGGTAAGGTTTCAGAAACACCGCCGCCGCCCCCCCGTTTTTTTTTTTTTTTTGCTAGTCAAGCAACAGAAATAACACTGACAGTAGTTTCTACTGTGAATAAAGGTGTTATAGCAAAGAGGCTAATTTTCCCCTATCAGTATGAATGACTCTTAGGAAATGCCACACAAAGACATCCACATCCACATCCAGGTCCACATCCATATCCCTCTCAATGCCCACATCCTTGTCTACATCCATGTCTGTGTCTATCGCCACATCCACATCCACGTTCATGGCCACAGTGGAGCCCTTCCAGGTAGCCCTTTGTAGCAGAATCCAGCAGGTTTGATGAAGAAAAAAAGGGGTCATGGTGGTTTCTCCCACTGTCCAAGCTTATTCTTTTGTTGTCAGAGACTTACTCTTTCATAGTTTCATTTTATTGAATTCTGGGAGAAACAATTTGCTAAGGTGAATCAATTGGTAGGAAGAGGATAAAATGCTTCCTCCTTCATTAAAGCATCCAGTTTCCACTTGTTTTATAGCTTGCCCCCTCCATATATAAGGTCAACTTATGAAAGTATTCCAAAGGTGAAAAATAGTTTCAAAGCATCCATAATTTCTCAAAGTTCAGATTATCAGCTACAAATTAGCATTTTTAAATGAGTGACATTTATTTCTTTGGACACACTTATTTTGAGCTTGCTTGTGCCTGTCTAAATCCTACATGGTACTAGGTACAGAGTTAAAGCCACTATGCCCCATGCTGAGGTTGAATCTTTTTCATTCCTCGTTAACCACTCCATATACCAGGAGTGATTATACTATCATTTTGTCAGTAAATCATATACCTGGTCATAGCCAGAGTAAACCCGGCTACTCAGGTGTCAGTTTTCCTCTTAGAAACTGAAGATTATTTTTAATGAAAACCCCAGGGAGAAAACAGGAAGATGAAACCTGATCTCTAGGTCCTTTATTTCCTATTTTAAATTCCTAATGAGGTATGGAGATTACGAGGAGGAAAATGCTGGGAATACAAGTATTAGGCTTCCAGACTAAAATTCAAAAATATGTTCTTGGACAGTTGGTGGTCAGAGGCAGGTGGGAGAGAAATGAGGGTAGAGTGAGCTCAGTGGAGAGTGAGAATGAGAAATGAAAGCAGAAAGCAAGGAAAACTTTCTCGATTTTTGCTTTAAAGATTGCTAGGTGATTTGTTTCAGGTTTCAAGCATTCGTGCATGAGAAAGGTAGGTGTACACAGGCTTTGAATCAGAGTGACTTATTCTGGGCTTATAGTGTGTGCAGCTAATTTGTACAGCTCTTCAACGTGGAGCTAATTAACGGACAGAACAGTGAATTGAGGATTGGTTCAAGTTGCTCTTGGAAACCTTTGGTAGCCAGCCTCCAAGGTGGTCCCCTAGGATCCTTGCTTCCTGGTGGTATTTGTGCCTTTGTGAAGTCTATTCCACACTGAATCATGGCTAGTATAATGTAACCAATATAACGTGGGAAGGTGACAGTAGGTGACGTTCTAGGCTAGGTTATAAAGGATACTGTAGTATCTACCTTGTTGTTTTGGATCCCTCTTTCTGGAAGAAGCAAGTGACAATGTCATTAAGACACCTTAAGCAGTTTGATATTATTGATTAATTCCAAAAAGAAGTATTGGATTATGTTTGTAAACTGGTCTTTTCCTCTGGGCATATTAGAGTGTATTGGAGTCAGAGGTTTTACTTTTACTTGATTAAATAATGTTTAAAGCTTTGATTGGGCCATGGCAGTAGAGTGTTGAGTCCCTGCCCCTCGGTGGGTGGGAATTCACAGAGAAACCGCACCGCAGAGAAGGAAGTTTCGAGTTTTTGAGCTGGAGTCCTGGGGAGTAAGCACACAGAGGAGCTTGGTCATGAGGAAGGAGAGAAGGCCCCTGGAAAAGAGACGATCCATTCGCCTGATAGTCTAAGGCTGGCCTTGTGGAGAGACCAAATCAGCTGAGCCCAGAGAGAATTGAGCCCCGGGGAGAGACACAAAGACTAGAGAGCCTGACCATGGAGTCTTAAGAAGAAGAGGAAGGCTGAATGTTGGCAGCCATCTTGCTCCAAAGTAACTTAGTCTTTATGGCCTGGTAACTGTAAATGTCTACCCCAAATAAATACCCTTCATAAAAACTGACTGATTTCAGGTATTTTGCATCAGCATCCCCTTGGCTGACTAATACAACATCCAAGGAGCTCTATGGAGAGGCCCATGTGAAATGGAACTGAGCCTTCCCCCAACAGACAGCACTAACTTGTCAGCCCTGTGAGTGAGGATCCTCCAGGCTCAGTCCAGGCTTTTGATCATGCAGGCCCAGGCAATATCTGAGTTAACCTCTCAGGTTACAGAGCCAGACCTGCACAGCCAAGTGGATCCTGAATTCCTGACCCACAGACACAATAAACAAATTTTATTGTTGCTTTAAGCCATTAAGTTTTGGAGTAGTTTGTTATAGAAGAATAGTTAACAAATATCGACTTTCATCTCCTACATATTCCATCTGACTTCCATAAATTACTATAGAAGTGCCAATAACACCTAATCTTGGAGACTAACTCCTTTTCAGATCTTGTCTCCTTGTGAACTGCTCATTGCTCATAATCTATTTTCTTCACCTTCTAGGACACACAGCTGGACTACATTTTCCAGTTTCGCTGGAGTCTAGAGGGGACCATGGGATTCTGGCCAATGGAATGTGAGAAGTGGTACAAGCCACCTCCAGGCCTGGCCCATGAAATCCCCCAAGTGCGCTCCCCCATGCTCTTTTCCCATTCCATCTGACTGGCATGACCTTTAAAACCACGTGTTGAAGATGGCATTGCCACTCTCAGCCTGGATCTCTGACGTGGTGAGGGCAGTTTTGTAAGGAAGAAATTAATTATTATTCCAAAGCCACTAAATTTTAGGGTCCATTTGTTACCAGCCATTAACCTATTATAATCTAACCAGTGCCCCATATTCTAGGCCCTTTTTGGAATTCTTACCAAAAAGTTTCTCCATAAAATTTTCCTTTTTAAGTCAAATCCTCTCATAAATGGATAAACAAATATATTCCAATATGCTCAGTGTTTGGCCTGGATTAAAATTGGAGCCCTACAAGGTAACAGTTTATATTTTAACAAGATCTCCAGGCAGGTGTCTACTGCATTGAAGAAGCAACTCCAAAAGAAATTCAGGAACCTTATCAAGCTCATGAAATGGATTATAGGGGATAGCAAGCTTTGAGTGACTACAATCACAACATGCAGGATGCTTTCAACCTTTGTAGGATGTTGGTTCTGAATTGGAATCTATTTTCAGAATATTAGTTTGACTGATTGCAGGATACATAAAAGTTTGTCTATAACCTTGACGTGACCTTACACCATTAAGTATGCCGCTTTTGGAGACTGAGGTTTGGTCTCATTTCTCAAATATAGTTTTGGCTGAGCATTTTTATGCTCAAAATGTTTTCCATGTTCCTTAGGCATCAGCAAGAAAGTAGGCTAAATATAGTGACCTGAGGTTTTGTCTTATCTTAAGGTATTGAGGAGGATTCTACTATTCCCACTATATATGGACAGCCAGAGAAGGGGTGCCTGGAGAGTGAGCCATACTCTAGGTTGTGGGAGAAAATGTCTCTAGCAGTAACAGAGTAGTTTAAGAAACTATGTCTATAAAAATCCCCTTGGCAATGTCTTTATGAGGCAATTATTAATATGAAAATATTTCTTTTGTAAGAGTGCCTGTAAGCAGAACCTGAGGGAGAAAGCTGTGTGCAATTACTTTATTAGGGAGTCCATGCCCAGGGTGCAGAGGTGATGGGCAAGTGGCATGAAGCAGGACAAAGGGAGGTGCCTATATCCAGTGATTCCATCACCATTGCCCATAGATTTGCCCCACAAGGTGCTGTTACTGCCCCTGAATTTTATACTTGGGTTGGAGGGATCCATCACTATAGATTTATTGGTATGTTCTATAATTTTAAGTAAACGAAATCATCATGTATGAGCTCTTCTTTTGTCTGTCTTTTTCCACTCATCATAATTGAGGTTCATCCATTTTGTTGCTGATATCGATAGTTGGGAGGGACATACCCTAAGGTAACCCCAGTGAGTAAGACCCTTTTAATAATCTCCTCCCTAAGAGTACAGATAGGACCTAGGACTTGCTCCTAACCAGTAGAATACGGCAAAGGTGATGGGAGTTCAGACTTGTGTTTATTTACTTTTGCATCATTTTTAAATTTAGATCTTTAATTCACCTGGAATTTTTTTTGAATTATGATACAACGTAAGAGTCTAAATTTTAAAACATCTAATAAAAGGTACCGAAATAATTTATTTACTTCTTCCCTCTTGTTCTGTGATGCCAGTTTTACCATATATTAAATCTTTTTGAACATTTTATTTTGAAATAATTTTGAACTTACAGGACAGTTGCAAAAGTAATACAAACCCCACACAAAGAGCTATCAATTCTTATATCTAGAAAAGATACTGGATAAGGCAGGACTTTCTAAAATTGAAAACCAGTGGGGAAGAATCACAGAGGAAATGTAATGAGAAAAATCAAAAGAGAAAGAGAAAATACTGGGGATTATTTGGTAATAGAAATGGGGAAAAAAATTTATTTTCTGATTGTTAAAAAAAGTTTTTAAATTTAAGGTATAAAGAAAACTTTCAAAAAGAGAAATATGTATTTCTGATAAACATAATTATAATACAAGCTAATATATGTTGAACACTTTGTATACCCCAGTCATCATGCTAATTGAAATGTGGATGTCATATAATCCTCACAACAACCTTTGAAATAGTAGTGTTTGAGTGTATTTAATCACACTAATAATCAGAAATATACCAAGATTTTTTTTTTCTCTCACTAAACTAGCACTTTTTTGAAATGATGGGAAGGAAACTTTCTTGAATAAAACACAAAAAGCGTCAACCATAAAAAATTCATAAATTGAACTTCATAAAATTTAAAAAACTTTGATGTCCAAAATAGAATGTTAAGAAATGAAAACACAAGCCACAAAATAGGAGATAAGATTTGCATTTACATATATATGATAAAGGACTTATATCCAGAATACAGAAAAAAAATTGCAAAACTCTATAATAAGACAAAGAACCCACTGAAAAAATAGGCAAAAGATGGGAAGAGATACTTCACCAAACATATAAAGACGGCAAGCAAGCACATGAAAGAGCTCAATATTATGAGTCATTAGGGAACTGCAAGTTAAAACCACAGTGAGACACAATCACATAGCTATTAGAATGGCTTATATTAAAAAGATTGACCATACCAAGTATTTGTCAAGATTTGGAGAAAGTGGAACTCTCATAGACGGTAGTTGAGAATGTTCACTGGGACACCACTTTGGAAAAACATTTTGGTAGTTTCTTATAATTATGCATCCAACTACCATATGACCCAGTAATCTGACTCCTATGTATTTACCCTAGAGAAATGAAAACTCTTCACCCAAAAACCTGTACATGAATGTTTTTATCAGCATTGTTCAAAATAGTCAAAACCTGAAAACAATCCATATATCCCCCCCAAATTGTAGTGAATCCATACAATGGAATACAATTTAACAATAAAAAGCACTGAACAACTGTTACACACAACAGCACAGATAGATATCAAAAACATTATGCTGAGGTTCCGGGAAGATGGTGTTGGAGCAGGCAGGCAGAGCTCAACTCTCTCACAAAAACAAAGAAGAAAGGGCCAAAAGCTGTCTGAGTGACCTGCTTTGGGGGTCAGCAAACCAGGACAGTGCTATACAACTCCCAGGAGGGTGAGGGACAGAGAGATGAAGAAACCAAAACAACAAATATGAGTTACTAAACCCCTGCAGTGGCTGGGAAGGGCTCCCTTCCCCCACCCCCAAAATATTAAGTTGGGGTAAAACCCCTGTCTCACTGCACCTGAGAGGGAAAAAGACATTTTCCTCCCTGTCAGCTGTTACAAGGAAAAATGGAGAAGGAGTCAAGGGCTTCTCTTCAGTCAATTTGGCCAGCAGAGCCCACTTTGAATCTCTGCTTTGGCCAGACCAAAACACAGGAAAGCAGAGATTGAAAGAAACACCTCTGTGGAAAGGTACACCTACAAGCACCATCTGCTGGCCAGTCTGAATATTGCATTGAGAAAAAGCTGCTTTTAGATCTCTCTTAACCTAAGCTCCTAGGTGAAAATCTGCAGCCCATTAGTGAGCCCCTGGCCAGATTTTGATAACTTAAGCTGGGCAACTTTAAAGACTTAGAATAAATTCAACCAAATATCAAAGAAGAGCTGTGAAAAAAAATCAATAGGCAAGAGAGAGAAATTGGCCATCAGAGTAAATTTGCCAACATGTTCAGATGCCAAGACATCAGCAAAAAATTACAAGCCATTCAAGGACACAGGAAGAGATGGACAAGCCAAAGGAACAAAACAAATATCTTTAAAAGATACAGAATTTAAGACAATTAATCAATGATAATCATACAACTCTCCTAAATAACGTCAAAGAATTGAAAGAAAATATAACTAGAGATAAAGGATATTAAGAAGAACTGGGTGAGCATAAAGAACAATTAGAAAGCCTGAAAAGAAAAGTAACAGAGCTTATGGAAACAAGACATGATGGATGAGGCACATAAGAGCAGATCTGAATTGCTCAAAGACAGAATTAGTGATTTTGAAGACAGAACATCAGAACTGGAAAAGATAGGAGAACATAAAGAGAGGAGAATGGAAAAAATGGAACATGCTCTCAGGGAATTGAATAACAATGCAAAATGCACAAACATACATATTATCAGTGTCCCAGAAGGAGAAGAGAATGGAAAAGGGGCAGACGGGATATTTGAGGAAATAATGACCAAAAACATCCCAACCCTTATGAAAGATATAAATATCAATATCCAAGAAGGACAACACACCCCAAACAGAATAAATCTGAACAGATGTACTCACAAACACCTGCTATTCAAAATGACAAATATCAGAGATAAAGAGAGGATTCTGAAAGCAGCAAGAGAAAAGCAAAGCATCACATACAAGGGAAACTCGATAAGATTTAAGTGCCGACCTCTCATCAGAAACCATGGAAGTGAGAAGAAAGTGGTATATTTAAGGTACTGAAAGAGAAAAACTGCCAGCCAAGTATTCTGTATCTGACAAAATGTCCTTCAAAAATGAGTGTGAGTTCAAAGTCTTCACAGACTAAAAAAGAAACTGATAGGATATTTTACCAAAATACCAAAATTGCAAGAGATACTAAAGGAAGTGCTGCAGCCTGAAAGGAAGAAATAAGGGTGAGAGACTTGGAGAAGAGTGTAGAAATGAAGATTATTAAGAAAGGTAAACAAAAGGGAAAAAAGACAGGCAATAGTAAGATATGACAAAGGAAAGCCAAAGGACAAAATAGATGAAGTAAATAATGCCTTTACAGTATTAACATTGACTGTTAATAGCTTGGACTCCCCAATCAAAAAACATAGACTGATAGAATGGATTTTAAAAAATGAGCCATCTATACGCTGTCTACAATTGACTCATCTCAGACACAAGGACACAACCAAGCGAAAGGCTGGTTTTTCCAACCTTTGGTGAAAGGTTCCATGTACTTAGTAATCAAAAAATAGCTGGAGCAGCAATATTAATATCGGACAAAATAGATTTTACATGCAAAACTGTTATAAGGGATGAAGAAGGTCATTATATTTTAATAAAAGGGGCAATTCACCAAGAAGAAATAACTATACTAAATATTTTTACATCTAACCAGAGTGCCCCAAGATACATGAGGCACACACTGGCAAAACTGAATGGAGAAATAGATGTCTCTACAATAAAGATGGAGGCTTCAATACACCACTCTCCATATTAGGTAGAACATTTGGACAGAGATAAAGAAAGAAATAGACAGCTTGAATAATATAATAAAGGAACTAGACACAACAGATGTCTATGGAGCATTGCACCCCAAAACAGTAGGATATACATTCTTTTCAAGTGCTCATGGATCCTTCTCCAGTATAGACCATATGTTGGGTCATAAGACAAGACTAAATAAATTTTAAAAGTTTGAAATTATACAAAACACTTTCTCTGATTATAAAGGAATGAAGCTAGAAATCAATAATGAACAGAACAAGGGAAAATTCATACATATATGGAGATAAAACAACACACTCTTAAATAATCAGTTGGACAAAGAAGAAATTGCAAAGGAATTCAGCAAATATCTTGAGATGAATGAAAATTAAAACACAGCATATCAAAACCTATGGGACACCAGAAAGGCAGTGCTGAGAGGGAAATTTTTATAGCCTTCAACGCTTACATTAAAAAAGAAGAAAGAACTAAAATTGAAGATCTAACCACACAATTGGAAGAATTAAAAAAAGAACAGCAAACTAATCCCAAACGAAGCTGAAGGGAAGAAATAGTAAAGATTAGAGCAGAAATAAATGATATCAAGAACAAAAAACAATAGAGAGAATTAAAACCAAATGTTGGTTCTTTGAGAAGATCAACAAAATCAACAAACCCTCAGCTAGACAGAAAAAGAAAAAAAGAGAAGATGTAAATAAAATCAGAAATGAGAGGGGGGACATTACCACTGACCCTGCAGAAATAATAGAGTTCATAAATGGATACTATGATCAACTGTATGCCAAAAAACTAGACAATGTAGACAAGATGGACAAATTCCTAGAAACACACAAACCACCTATACTGAACCTAGAAAAAAAGAAGGCCTCAACAAACCAATTACAAGTGAAGAGATTGAAATAGTCATCAAAACCTCCCAAAGATGAAAAGTCCAGGACCAGATGGCTTCATAAGTGAATTCTACCAGCCATTCAAAGAAAATCTAATACCAATCTTGCTCAAGCTCTTCCAAAAAATTGAACAGGAAAGAATGCTACCAAACTCATTCTGTGATACCAACATCACCCTATTACCAAAACCAGATAAAGATACTACGAAAAAAGAAAATTACAGACCAATATCTCTAATGAATTAAGATGCAAAAATCCTCAACAAAATACTTGCAAACTGAACCCAAAAGCACATTTAAAGAATTATATACCACAATTAAGTGGGTTTTATCCCAGGTATGCAAGGGTGGCTTAACACAAGAAAATCAAATAGTATAATAAACCACAGTGATAAATTGAAGAGCAAAAATCACATGATCCTCTTGATAAATGCAGAAAAGGCATTTGACAAAATACAGCATCCTTTCTTAATAAAAAACACTCCAAAAGATAGGAGTAGAAGGAAGCTTTCTCAATACGGTAAAGTGCATATATTAAAAACCTACAGCTAGCATTGTACTCAATGGTGAAAGACTGAAAGCTTTCCTGCTGAGATCAGGAACAAGACCAAGATGCGCACTATCACCACTGTTATTCAATATTGTGCTAGAAATGTTACCTATAGTAACTAGGCTAGATAAAGAAATAAAAGTCACCCAAATTGAGAAGGAAGTAGTAAAACTGGCACTATTTGCTGATGATATGATCTTATATCTAGAAAATTGTGAAATACCCACTACAAAGCTACTAGAACTAATAGACGAGTTCAGCAAAGTGGTGGGATACAAGATTAATACTCAAAAACCAGTAGCATTCCTATACACTACTGATGTGTAATCTGAAGAAGAAATCAGAAAAAAATTCTATTTATAATAGCAACTAAAAGACTCATATATTTAAGAATAAATTTAACCAAGGACATAAAGGACCTGTATTCAGAAAACTACAAAACATTGCTAAAGGAAAGCAAAGAAGACTTAAATAAATGGAAGGACATTCCATGTTCCTG
>JAQZBX010013236.1:25449-40218 GCA_029593785.1 Cabassous unicinctus | reverse complement strand
TGTTCTTTGCCTTGCCTTTTATATTCAATTCCCCACCCACCAGGGGGTGGGGCTCAACGCCCTACTGACTGACATGGCCCAGTCAACGCCCTAATCATAATTCAATCATGCCCAGATTAACAGATCAGATTACAGGCATGATCCAATTATATTTTTGGAATTCATAATTACATCAAATTCCCCAACGGTTACAGGAGGTCTCAGAGGTGGACGTGGTAGACAAAGAGAGAGCTAGAAGTTCATACGGGATTTTTTAAGAGCTAGACCTGCAAGTGGCTTTCGTTACTTTTGCACATTCCACCGTGCAGGAATATCCACATAGCTCCAACCTAACTGCAAGAGAGACTGGGAAGTGTAGAAGCGTGTGTGGACATTTAGTAAGCAATGCTTTTGTGATATGTGCTATGTTGAATGGCCTGATGGAGAAGCTGGGGACCCAGAGGCAAGCAAGACAGACAGGGCCCCTGCCCGCACAGAGCTTCTCTTGTAATGGGGGAGGGAGACAATAAACCTCTATTCTAAACCAGACTCCAGACATATGTCGTTTTGCACTTGAGCAAGAAAACGTGAAGGATATGTTCACAGAGTAGGGTTGTTTTATTGAAGGGCATATGCACTTGCCATTCTGATGGGGGTGGCCAAATTGCCTTCGTGTGCCAATTTCCACTTCCAACAGCACAGCAAAGTATGAGATACCTCTCTCCCTACAGTTTGCCAACAGTTTGCCTCAGACTTTTGGATTTTTGCCAATCTGATAGGTGAGAAATGATATCTCTGTGTACTTTTTAATTTGCATTTTTTCTTATTATAAAGGATGTTCAACATCCTTTCATATGTTTATGAGCTATTTGTACTTCCTTTCTGTTGAACTGTGTGTTCATATCCTTGTCCATTTTTCTACGAGTCATTGGTCCAGGATATCATTAAATGAAAAAAAATGAAGGGGCAGAACAGAATGCATGTTTGTTTGTTTTTTAAAGATTTGTTTTTAATTAATTATTTATTTCCACCACCACCACCAGCACCCTCCTTTTTGTTTGTTTTTTTTTTTCACTTGCTGTGTCTGTTCATCTTCCTTGTCTTTTTAGGCAGCACCAGGAGCCAAACCCGGGAACTCTGATGCGGGAGGAAGGCACCTAATCACTTGAGCCACCTCCGCTCCCTGCTTTTGTTGTGTCTCTCATTATGTTTTTCCTCCCCACTTCTCTTGTTGTGTCATCCTGTTGCATCAGCTTGCCGTGACTACCGTCTTCTTTAGGATGCACTGGGAAATTCTGCTCCCTGCTTTGTTGTGTCTCTCATTATGTTTTTCTTCTTGTGTCTCTTGTTGTGTCAACTTGCAGTGCCTGCCCGTCGTGCCAGCTCGCTGTCTTCTTTAGTAGGCACTGGGATCCGAACCAGCGACCTCCCATGTGGTAGGCAGAGCCCAGTCACCTGAGCCACATCTGCTTCCCCAGAATGCATGTTATAATTGTTTTTGTAAATTATAAGCAAAACATTATTTTGCTGTGTATGTATAAATATTCTTGTACAGGCATAAAAATTTCTAGAAACAACCACAGGAAACTGCTAATAATATAGAATACATGAGGCACCATTTTTTTGCCATTGTTTTAATCCCTTGAATTTGAGGGTGGTTTGTTACACCCAAGTGCTATTTTTTGAGCCTTTCTGAATGACTTTACTTTACAAGTGCTATTTGCATTATTTGTTTTTTCATTTTTTTATTTTTAGGAGATACCAAGGATTGCACCCAGGATGTTGTACATGCAAAGCACGCACTCAACCACTGAGCTACTCCCGCTCTGCTGCATTATTTTTAAATGTCAATAAACATTAGTCTTTTTTTGACTCTATACTTTTTTTTTTAAGATTTATTTATTTATTCCCCTCCCCCCCCCCATTGTTTTTGTACTCGCTGTCTGCTCTCTGTGTCCATTCACTGTGTATTCTTCTGTGTCTGCTTGTCTTCTCTTTAGGCAGCACCAGGAACCAATCCTGGGACCTTCTGGAGTGGGAGAGAGGCTGCCCAATCTCTAATGCCACCTCAGCTCCCTGGTCTGCTGTGTCTCTTATTGTCTCTCCTCTGTGTCTCTTTTTGTTGCATCATCTTGCTGCTCCAGCCCTCTGTGTGGGTCAGCTCTGCTGTGCGGGCCAGCACTCCTCCACAGGCCAGCACTCCATGTGGGCCAGCTCTCCGCATGGGCCAGCTCACCATGCAGGCCAGCTTGCCTTCACCAGGAGGTCCTGGGTATCGAACCCTGGACCTCCTAAATGGTAGACGGGAGCCCAATTACTTGAAACACATCCGCTTCCCTGTAGTTTCTGTATTTTAAAAATTCTAATTTATGTTATTTTAATTTTTTAAAAATTAAAAGCTCTCTGTAGCTGCAAAAAGATCACAACCAGGAATTGGGGCCAGTCCCAGAATTCAGCTCATCTTTCATTTTTAATTGCTTAATAAATATACGTCAAACTGAAAGAAATGGAAGCTTCTCTTTAACTGAAGCACCAAAGATCCCAGATGTGGAATTGCAATATCCTTTTGTTTGCAAGATCAACAAGAGAAACTTTACCAACATTGCCTTGCCAAGGATTTTTTTAGGAATGAAGAGGCTGATCTCTTTATCCCAGAAGGTCAAGGGCTGCAGGAAACACTGGAAAGCAGCTTCCTGTGAGAATGTCTCCCCTCGATGATGCCTAGCAGTCCTGAAATTGCATCACATTGGCCATAAGCCCATCCCAGCCAATCGCAGCACCAGGGGATTGGACCAATGACTGCTCACATGCCCACCCACAAAGCCAAGGGTGGGGTCAGCACCTCTCAACTGACAGGAGTGGTGGAGTGTGGTTCCCTGAAGGAAAACCAGTAGAGACCCCAGAAGAAGGAACCCAGATGCTGGAAGGCAAATGTGGCAGTTTGAGATTATTTATGAATTCCAGAAAGAGAGATAATGTTTGTAAACTGGTCTGTTCCTCTGGGCATGATACCCTTTGCTTGTATTAAATTCAAAGGTTATGTTTACTTGATTAAATTAAGATTAGGGCTTTGATTCGGCCAGTCAGTGGGGCATTGAGTCCCTGCCCCCTTGGTGGGCAGGCACTCACACAGGAAAAGATAGAGGAAGAGAGACAGCTCCATTAGACACAGCAGAGGCCTCAGGAAGAGAGATGAGCCTGAGTCTACAGATGAGATCAGAGAGCAGAGCAGCTGAGCCCGGAAAGAAACCAGCCCCAGGGAGAGAGAGACGAGCCTCATGCCAGCCTACAGCTGAGATCAGAAGAAGCTGGGACCGTGGAGCCTTAAGAGAAAGAAGGAAGGCTGAACCCTCACAGATATTGCCTACCATCTTGCTTCAACAAGTGGTAAATGACTTTGGGTGAAAAAGTACCTTTTATGGTACCCTGAGATGGACTCTTTAGGGCCTTGTGACTGTAAGCTTCTACCTCAAATAAATACCCTTTATAAAAGCCAACCGAGTTCTGGTATTTTGCATCAGCATTCCTTTGGCTGACTAATACAGCAAATAATGACAAATGTCGATCACAAGCATCTACTAGGTACAAGGCACTGTCCAAGCTACTGGGAATAAAATGATGAGCAAAACATATATGGTTCTGGCCCTCAAAGAGCTGCCATCTTAGTGGACAGTTACCAGGCCATAAAGCATAAGTTACTTCCCTCACCAAAGTCTGTTGCTATGTGTTGCAGCAAGATGGCTGCCAACATCTGCCGAGAGTTCAGGCTTCCTGGGTTCCTCTCTTCCCAGGGCTTGTTTCTCTCCAGGCTCAGCTGCCCTGCTCTCTCCAGAAGGCCAGCTGTAGACTATCAGGCAAACGGCTATGTCTCTCTCCCCAGGGCACATTCTCTCCAGGCTCAGCTGCTCAGCTTCTCTGTGTGCTTACTTCCTGGGCTCCAGCTCAAAACTCCAACCCCCTTTCTCTGCTGTGAGGTTCCTCTGTGAGTTCCCACCCACCAAGGGGCAGGGACTCAAAGTCCTACTGATGTGGCCCAATCAAAGCCTTAATCATTATTTAATCAAGTAAAAGTAAAACCTCTGATTCTAATACACTCTGATACATCCAGAAGAAAAGACCAGTTTACAAACATAATGCAATATTTCTTTTTGGAATTCATAAACAATGCCAAACTGTTACAACAGTCAAGCCATACATGGTATAAAAGAAGAAGGCAGCTGTGTATGATCTGGTAAGTAAAGCTTGTGCCAAGACTTCAACATGTAGGACCCTGCATATACTATGCACTCTTTGTAACATTTTAAGGGAGGGTGAGAAGAAAGCGAATATATATCCATATTTTCTCATATATGCATAAAATATCTCTAGAAGAATATGCAGGGACTAAAAGCTGGTTGCTGGAGGGAACAGCATTCTAGGTGGATGGAACTGTATGTGCAAAAGCCCTGAGATAAGACAGAGGGCAATATATTCCAGGAACTAAGAGTAACATGCAACCGTGGAGGCAGGTGGTGGCCAGATGCTACGGAGTCATAGAGACCACCATTTAAGAGTCTGGTTTTGAGTCCAAGTACGGTGGGAAGACATTCAAAAGAAGAATACGATCCAAATACGATCAATTCCAAATGAATTGCTGCCCTTTGGAGACTCTATTGGAGGAGGGTAAGCATGGAAGAAGGGGGGCCTTTAGGAGGTTGGGACAGTTATCTAAGGGAGACATGAGATGGCCTGGACCTGGGAGGAGGCCATGGAGACAGAGAAGAGTGGACGGGTTTAAATGACCGTTTTAAGCTGGAATCATTGGGTTGGATGTGGCACAGGCAGGGCAGGGAAGGAAAGGGAAGACTCACACAACCATGCGGGTGGTTAGGGGAAGATCAGGGAAAGGGGTCCAGGCTTGGCTTAAGATGGAGAGTGCTCCAGGGTGGGGCACGTTAAGGTGAAACATCTAACGGGCAACGTCGAGTAGGCGGTTGGGTGTTCGAGCCAGAAATTTTGGGGAAAGCCAAAAAGAACTGAGATAATGTGTCTAGATTAACAAGGACAGATCCCACATGGAACCAAGGTGGGGAGCCCCGAGCCCCCCCAGACAAATGAGGGCATGTGCCCAGCAAAAGACATGTTCAAAAGGGTTCAGAGCCGCTCTACTCATAAAAGCCAAAATGCAGAAACTGACCAAATGTTCATCAATAGTACAATGGAGAAATAAATTATGGTATATAATTTATTAGTTTAATACAGTAAAACAATGAAAAAGAACAAACTATTGGCGCTCACAACATGAATGAGTTTCACAGACATGTTGAGCAAAAGTAGTCAGATGCGAAAAAGGACATACTGCATGACTCTATTGCTGCGGAGTTCTAGAACCTGCAAAACTAACTCATGGTGATAAAAGTTAAAATAGGGTTTACTTAGAGGTGGGGATGGGGAAGGGAATGCACTGAGAAGGGGCACAGGGAATTTTCTGGGGGGTGGAAATGTCCTATACAGGGGTCCAGGTGGTGTCACCCAGGTTTAAGATGAGTGCATTTTACACGCTTAGTGTATATATGTTATACCTCAATTTTTTAAAATGTAAGAAAAAATGGACCGATTACGTCATTTTTCATAGCAAATGTCAATATGTTCAGTCCAAAACTGAAATAGCTAGTGAAAATTCAAGCCTCAAACATGTTACTCTTTTTCATAATAATTCACCTTAACTTTAGAAGGATTTAAAAAAAAAAAACTAATACCTTTTTTCATAAAAACTTTTTCGCTTGAAATTTGACAACCCCTTCCGTTTCATTTTCATTTCTTTTCTTCCTGTTAAATTAATATACAATTAAATTTAAACATTTTATTAAATAGGTCATGTCTATCATCTACAAAAGAAATCTCTGGTGACACCAAATTCCTCTGAAGGTGGGGGAGCAGGGTGGCTGGAAGGTGGTGTAGGAAACCTCTCGATCTCCTGTCAGACTGTAGAGCCAGGCAAATGCCCTCTCCCACCCTGGCAGGGGTCAGGGGGGTGCTTTCGGAGACAAAATAGAGAAGATGTGGGCGTTAGGAACACCAGACATAGCAGAGGGTGGGATGTGGCAAGGGCTGAAAAGAAAGTGACCAGACCCCAGCATCGTCCCTAGCTCAGCTTCCAGAAAAGAGATAGCCTGGCTCAGGCAGCACCCCCAGGGAGTTCTCTACGGAGAAATGGAAGTGGTCCTGCCCAGCGAAAAGACTGATGGATAATGGCATTTGGGTCCCAGAATGAACCAGCTGGCTCACTGCCCAGCCACATTATAGAGACACACATGGAACTTCCAAATTGCTTTTTAGTGCCTCTCTCTCAAATATGAACAGAGGTCCTAGGAACTCCTGACATCTGAGACACACTTCTGACATGAAAGTCGGAGACCAGCATCAACAGAGAAAAGGATCTGGGAACAATCTGAGACATTGCACGGAGCAGAAGAAAGGGCGCGCCAGCAGGAGTTTGGAAACAGGATTTGCATTTCCAGGATGCCACATACAGTTGAGTAGGTTGTGGACTGCTCAACCCTAGGCGGCGCTCTTCACAATGAGGTCTTGCGGATGGTCTCCCTGGGGTTGTACAATGCATTACTATATGGAGGGGTCTGGCTCACTGTCCAACCCTAGAAAGTAATAACAATCTCACTGTGGAGGCTCCTGGAAGGCAGAGAACCGTCTTGGTTGTTTTCATAACCTCCAGGTCTAACATAAATCTACTAATTTGGCTGCCAGTAAATGTTTATTAACTAAATGAATGAGTGAGTGAAAAAGTGAATGAGTGAGTGAGTGAGTGAGTGAGTGAATATGTGTCTGTGATTTTCAGTCTCCATAGCACTTCCACATCCCTCACGAGACCACGATAAAGCAGGCAGCATAACATATGGTCATGAGACCAGGCTCCGGAGACAGACTGCCTACTTCAAATCCTAGTCATTTAACCCCTTTGAGCTTCAGTTCCCTCATCTCTAAAACAGGGATAATGATGCCTACCTAAAAGGGATGTTGCAAGTATTAACCGAGGTGCATAATAAGCACTGAACATGGACCTGGCCAAGTTTTGTCTGTTAGAATTAGATTTCCCTACATCAAACAGAAAAGCCCAATAAGTGACTTAAACAAGATAGAGGTGTTCCCCTACTCTTTCTCTCTTTCTCTTCCCCTTCCTCTCTCTCTTTGTCTCACACACACACATACACACATATATACACACACATAAACACACACATATTTAAGTTAGGAGGTAGGGCATCCAGAATTGGTTTGATAGCTATACAGGCATGAGGGTCCTTGATTTCTTCTATCTTTCTGCTCCACCATCCTCCAGATTGCCTCATGGATCAAAATAGCTGCCAAACTGCCAGCCATCACATCCAAGTTCCAGGTAGAAAGAGGGAGGAAGGGAGAAGGGGCAAAAGGTATCTGCCAGCTATTGGCTCCACCCAGCAACTTCTTGCTTCTCATTGGCCACCCCTGGCTGCAAGGGAGGCACATTACTGTCCAGAACAAAGTCTGTTAATAAGGTATGCATATTGGGAGGGCAGCCAGCCATCTCTGCCACATGAAGGTTCAATTAACATGAGCTCCTAATATTACTATTGCTATCCCCATTTTAGAGAAGAGGAAAATGAAGCTCAGAAAAATTAGTTACTTGTCCAAAGTCTTATCTAATTCATTCAACAAATGTTAATCAGTGCCTACTATATATCGGTCCCTTGGGATATAGATGCTGAATGAGACACATAATGGCAAGAGCACAGAGGGAACACACATAAGGTAGCATGATGGTCCAAAGAACAGAGAGCATGCAGCCTGGGGGGAGGTCATGGGGCTTCCTGGAAGAAGTGGAGATCGACTTCATAGAGCTGTGGAGCAGATTGAATGAGATAATGCTTGTGAGGAGCTTAGCTCTATGCCTGCTCACATCAATGCTCAAATAAGTGGCAGCTCTTACATTAGTACCACCATCATTATCATTTTACCATACTGCTCACTTTGCAGGAATAAAAATGGCCCTTCACCTTCAGAGTATCTTGCAAATGAAATCATCTTCAAAGGCTTCTGACCTCCAGTACGTATTTAAAAAACAGAACAACAGGAAACAAAATTTCTTCATTTTCCGTTGACTCCAGGGCAGAAACTGATCTTGGGAAAGATAACATTTCTCATTTGTACCCTCTCAGGAAAAAACTGAATTTTGAAAGCTGCCATATTAAGCTTTTTATCTCAAGCACTTGGCTGCTCTCGTCTGCTATCAATAACAATGAGAAAGAAGTAGCAAGGCATACAAAACCTTTTTAGAACATATTTGGGTTTTTTTTCCCACTTCTTTTATTTTTTAAAAGATACTTCGATTACATAAATGTTACAGACAATATATAGGGGATTCCCATTTGCCCCGCTCCCCACACCTCCCACGTTTTCCCACATTAGCAACATCTTTCATTAGTATGGCACAGTCATTGCAATTGATAAACACATTTTGGAGCATTGCCACTAAGCATGGATTATAGTTTACATTGCAGTTTACGCTCTCTCCCATTCGACTCTGTAGTAGAACATGTTTTAAAATCACGAGAGTTTAGTTCTCTCGGAAGGGTCAGAAGAAATAAGGTTAATTCACATTTTTACTCAAGCTGACCCCAAAAGAAACCAAGTTTCCTAGAGGAACAAAAGACACGGCTGAGGATTTCTCTAGAAACAAGCTCAGGGTGAAACCAGATGATGTGGGGATCACAAGTGGCCTTTAAGCTGAACCTCCAAAATAGCATCTGTCCCCTGGATATTTTGAGTGTCCTCAGCAGACCATGGCAGGAGCCAGGGGCCTGTTTGGACATCTGCAAGGGCACAACTGAAGAATGCACCCGGCCTCAGAGCTGTCGGCGGCAGTGTAAACGGTACACAGAAAAAGGCAGATATTTAAACACCCAGAAATCATCTTCTAATTTAGGAGCCGAGCTGCAAAATGCCTTTCTCCCTTCATGACTGGAGTCGAGAATTTGGGTTTTGAGCCCCTCGCCAGAAGGTCTTTGTGTATTAATAGCAGGCCAGTGGACTGAAGGGGCGGGAGGGCCGTCGGCCCCACGCTGGGGAGAAACTGGGAGATTAGAAGCACGAGGGCCAGGCCGCTTCCGGGCCTCTTTGCTTACCCCGGGCTTCCGCTGGAGCGTGTAATTACCTCATCATTGCTGCGATTGGTTTGGTAATTATTAAGCACTTTAAGACTCACCCAAGGCGTGTGCAATCCTTTAATTACATTACTCCCGGCAATCCAGCTGGAATCGTTCTCCTTGTTTTGCACAAAAGAAAATGAAGGCCTGGGTGAGTGACGACCGGGTTCAAGGTCAAAAATTAGTCAGTGTGAAGGAGATGACAGGAAGCGGGCGGGAATCAGGCGGCACCGGTTCCAGATCACTCTGAAATGCTCGTAGGCTGAAATTCAAGGTTTGTGTGTTTTGTTCTTGAAGAAGTGATCAAGGAGTGTGTGGCCCTGTGTGTCTGTGTGTGTCTCTGGTGGTAGGACGTCTGTGTGTGATGTTCTGGGAGTTTGGGTATGTCTGTGTCTGTGTGGGTTTCTGTGTTTGTGTGTTTACTTTTGTGTCTCTGGTTTGTGTGTGTGCAGAAGGAGAGAGAGAGGTGGGAGAGGGAGAGAGGAGAGGATGCAGTTAATGGGGCTTAGAATGGCCAAGCTGGAAGGCCTCTTAAAAATATCTGGTCGAGTTCCTCAAAAATGTAAACCATACGACACAATAATTCCACTCCCAGGTACATAGCCAAAATAACTGGAAATAAGTACTCAAAAAAATAATGCTTGTACATGAATGCTTATAGCAGGAATATTCACAATAGCCAAAAGGTAGAAACAAATACCCATCAACTGATGAATGGATAAACAAATTGTGGTACATCCAGACAATGGGGTATTATTCAGCCCTAAAAAAGGAATGACGTATTGATCCACGTGACAACGTGGATGAACATTGCAAGCATCATGCTAAGTGAAAGAAGCCAGACACAAAAGGCTACATATTATATGATTCCATTGATCTGAAATATCCCAACTAGCTAAGTCCATAGAGACAGAAAGCAGACCGACGGCTGCCAGGGCCTTGGTGGGGAAGGAGGAAATGGGTATTGACCGCTAAATGGATGCAGGTTTTCTACTGTGGTGAGGAAAAGGTTTTGAAACTAGATAGAGGTGGTAGCTGCACAACATCGTGGATGTACTAAATGTCAGTGAATTGTTCACTTTGAAATGGTTCATTTTATGTGATGTGAATTTCACCTCACTTTTTAAAAAACCAGCTGGTCCATACTGAGATCTTATTGTTAACTTTGATAGGTGTGATAATAGCATGGTGCTTTCATTGAAAGAAAAAAAGATAAAGATGCATGCTTGGGAAGCGGATGTGGTTCGAGTGTTTGGGCCCCCGTTTACCATATGGGAGGCCCCGGGTTCAATTCCCAGGGCCTCCTGGTGAAGGCAAGGCGGCCCGCGTGGCGCGGTGAGCCGACGCAGCAAAGGGAGACAAGCAGACACAGAAAAACGCACAGCAAATGGACACAGCAAGCACAAGCAGCGAGGGGAGGATAAATAAATAAATAAAATAAATCTTTTAAAAAAGAAAAAAGATGCATGCAACTATTTGCTGGTAAAATGAAGAGATGCCTGAAATTTGCTTTAAATGCTCTAGCAAAGAAAAATCAAGTTTGGGGGGAGAGAATAAACAAAAGAAAAAAAAAGGAGAATGACAGCCCACTTTCCTCATTTATGTCATTTCTTGTTCTCTGTGGCATTTGAATTTGTAACTCCTGGACCGATTCCCCTTCATTGAAAAGACAAGGAACTGGAGCTCTTAGCAGGCTAATGAACTGGGTCCACAAACCGGTTCTTCTCTGCGGACCTTCCCCAGATGCCAAGGCCCACATGGTGGTGAAGAATGAGGCTCCTGGCGCCAGGTTGCCTCGGCTCAATCCCTGGTGCCACCGTTTACTAGCCCTGTGACTTCAGGCGGCTCGCTTCACCTCGCTGCCCCTCAGCTCCTCCTCTATGAAACAGGGACGTAATAAAGGCATTCACTACAGAGGGTGGCTACCAAGATTCACAGCGGTCAGGCTCCTGGCAGGAAGCGGGTCGCAGGCTCACACAGGGGAACTAAGGGCAGTTTTATGAATGGATGGCTTATAGGTATGGGCAGGGTGGAAGGAACCCAGGAGGGATGCCACAGCATGCCAGGGCCAGTAGCAGTGGGCACTTACCACCACTAGCTAGTAACCGAGGGGACGTTACAAATCCCAGGCAGTAACGTGGGGGCATGACCGCTGGTAGACAGCAACCGTGGGGGCGTTAGCACCCCAAGGCATGAGGGGCAAAGAAGGGGACAGTGCCAGATCCAGAAAGAGCAAGCCCTTTGGAGAGGCTGTTTGGCAAAAGCTGTGGCCAACAGGAGAGAGCTGGGGAATAAATATCAAGATCTTCCTCTGCTCCATTATTCCTGTCTCCTGCCAACGTCTCTCATTGGTCAAACCCAATCAGAAGCCAGGGGGCAAGAGAACCGTTTGATGCTATCCACCTAGGATGGACACTGCCCACATCCCCCTCCCCAGGTACAGAGCTGAAAAGGGTAGAAGAGGAGGTGGGAGACCAGGAAGAGCAACCCAACTCCATGACTGTGGGCTTCTGGGTTGTGCCATTAGCAAGAACAGAGGAACAAAGGTGCCTCTCCTTACCCCCTTCCCACTGACAGGAATATGGATGTGATGGCAGGAGCTGGAGCAGCCACCTGAGACCACAAGATGGAAGCCACGTGTTGAGGACACAGAGCCACAAGATAGCAAGAATCTGAACCCCAGACCTTGAAAGCTTTTTTTTTTTTTAAGATTTATTTATTTACTTTTATCTATTTTCACATGCCCCCCCCCCCATTTTTGCTGTTTTGTGTCCATTCATTGGGCAATTCTCTATATCTGTTTCCTGCCCTCTCTTCTCATCCTTCTGCTCCTGTCTTCACCGGGATTCGATCCTGAGAACCTCTGAAGTGGGAGAGAGGGGTTCTGCCACCTGTGCCACCTCAGTTCCTGGTTTTTTGGTGCATATCATCTTGGCTCTCCCTTGTGTCACTCTCCTGTTATGTCACCTTGCTGCGTGGCTTGGCGGGGCCTGGCACGCCCACGCACACCTGGTGGCGCACCCACGCGTGGGGCCTGGCAGCCTGCGCACCTTCTATATTTTTCTTTATTTTACCAGGAGGTCCCGGGGATCGAACCCAGGTCCCTCCATATGGGAGACGGACGCCCAACCATTTGAGCCACATCTGCCCCCCACCTTGTAAGCTTCTGCTGGCCACTCCACACTTATCTGGGGCTATCCCGTGACAGAGAATTAAGCTTTCATTATATCCAAGCCAGTTATTTTGTCTTTTATTACAGCAGCTGAACCAGTATCCTGACCCACAGAAGTTTAAATCAGGTATTTGCTCAGATTTTGGAACTATTTTAGGCTGAGATTTTTTTTTTAAACAAGCAAAAGTATTTGGAAAGTTATGGAGCTGCTCAAAATACTAAGGACTCTGCTACCCGGGGAGATTCAACATGCTACAGTAGGGAGAGCCGTTTGGTGGGGAAAAACAAAACAAAACACCCTACCATTTATAACTCCTCTGGATTTGAAATGTTCGGTAAGCCACAGCCATTTGGTCCACTCCCCCAATCACCCTCAACTGAGAGAGAGCCCTGTTTTCCCAGTAACTACCACACAAACCCTGAGATGAAATCTGGACCAATTGGAACTACTTGTCCATCCCTGAACCAGTCATTGCAGCTATTGTATCTCAGCTGCTCTGATTGGCTAGTCCTAGGTCACATGCTCTTTGTGGGCGGAGTTCTATGGTAAGCTCAGGGACCGAGAGAAAGGAAGGGGTGGTTCCCAAAGAAAATGCAGGTTACTGGGCTCAGGAGAGAAGGCAATAGATGCAGGCAATAGATGATTTTGCTCCAAATCAGCAAAAGTCCTTCATATTAGTCATTATGAAAAGAAAGAAAGTTTAGAAAACAATATAAAGTCCCTTGGTCCACGTGAGAATTGCTTTGGGATATCGCATCAGCCACTCTGCAAAATTTCTTTTTGGCAAATGATAGCGTTGAGCCAGGCTAACTCCTCTCTGCTAACGTTCAGCATGTGTGACCATCCCCAGAAAGTAACTAAACAGGAGCAAGAGATGCCCCCGGCTTGAGATCCGAAGGACATTTCCAAAGCTGTCAACAGAGCATCCTCTGTTTCAGCAAGAGTAACTTTCTGTGAAACTCAACAAAGGCGCTCATGTGAAATAAAGGGAGCGATTATGTGCCAAAGGGTGGGGTGTGAGGCTTGTTCATGCCACGGAAAAGATGAGGTCCCCGCACCCATGAACAGGAGCCATCTGCTTTAGCCCAGCTGGCGTGTCACAGGAGTGCTGCTTCGCTGAAGAGCAGCGGGTCTTGCCCTGTTCTTTTAGGGAGCTTTAGAGCAGGACCTTTGGCAACTGGGTCGAATTGATATCTTATTTTGGATCCCCCACCCCTCCCCCACCCCCTAAAAAGCAGACCTTGTATCTTGGTTTGGTTTCTCCAGAGGCAGACTTGGAGAAAAAGATTCAATGACAGATAGTTTCTTTGGGAGGTATGGGAAATGCCAAGAGGGTAGAGGAAGGAACCAGGGAAGGGAAGGCAATTAATATTAAGCAGTTTCTTAAGAGAGTTAGCCCTGTGGGCAACTGGAGCTTCATCGCACCAAGGAACAATTGGTGTAGAACATGTCTCAGAGTTATCCTACCTGAGGGGCGAGCATTTATCCACCTTCTTCCTTTGGTTGATCCAAGGCTACTGGGGAAGGGATCCGGGAGGGGGTCATTTCGTTCTCCAGCACTTCTAGATTACCCACCCCAGCAGCCAGGGAAAAACCCTCCTGCAAAAAGTTACAGATGCTGGCACTTGGAAGTCAGTGCAAGTGGAGCTGGACAAAATGGTAAGACCTGAAGGGCACAGCCGCTGCTATTCCTAGATGCAAGTAGTTTATTTGGGAGGCAGTACCAGGAAGCACAGTAGGAGAGTGGGAGCATAAGAGAAGGAAGGGAGGAGAGTCAATAGAGGGGATGCTAATGAGCTCGTTACCTTTATGGGCCACTGGGACTCAGTCCCACCAGGGACCTTTGGGAGAAGGTGTGGAGTACACTTCAGAATCCTCCCGCAGAGGGGTGAGGAAGCAGTGCCTGGTCCTCCTTGGTTGAAGGCTGTGCCTGGGGCCATCAGTTCCCAGGTGCTTCCCTTATGGACTGCCCTGTGCATACAGAGCATGCTGGCCTGGGCAGAAAGTGTCCGGTGCTGGAGATCAGAAGACATAGGCACATCTAGAACTGTCCACCAAGCTGCAGGCAGACTTCTGGCAGGGATGTGAGTGGGCACCAACACTGTCCAGGAAACTCAAGAGAAGGAAAAGGGAAGGAAGATACAACAAAAATCTTTACCAAGTACAGGGCTCCTGACATCCACTCGTACTTTTAATCCTGAGTACAGTCCCATGAGGGAGTTTTTATAATTCCCATTTTACAGATGAGAAACTGCAGCTCAGATGTGATTTATCCTTGGTTACATGGCAGTTAAGTGATATGCTGGAATTCCAGGTCGGGTTTACTCTACAAAGTCAATTCTCTCTCTCTCTCTTTCTCTCTCTCTCTCTCTCTCTCTCTCTCTCTCTCTCTCTCTCTCTCTCTCTCTCTCTCTCTCTCTCTCTCTCTCTCTCTCTCT
>JAQZBX010013236.1:0-25349 GCA_029593785.1 Cabassous unicinctus | reverse complement strand
TGTTTATTTGACACATTTATTAAGCACCTACATTATACAATACGTAGAGAACAAGACAGACATAATCCTTGCCCCCTTCAAGTTTAGACTCGCAGGGAAGAGACATTAAACCAACTGTGTACAGATAAAGCAAGGGGTGCATGGATGGGAGAATGGGGACGTGAGGTGGGGGCGGGAAGCAGCCAGGACAGGGCAGTGATTTCATTATAGTTGTGGTGCAGGGTTTTCATCCTCAGTCCTATTGACATCTGGGGCCATATACTCTGTTGTTGGGAGAGGAAGAGATGGTCCTGTGTATTGCAGGATGTTTAACAGCATCCCTGGCCCCCCACCTCTTGGATGCCCATAGCACCCATCCTCCAAATTGTGCCAATCAAGCACGTCTCCAGACATTGCCGAATGTTCCTGGGAAGCAAAATTGCCTCTAGTTGAGAACCACGATGGTAAGGAGTAAATAAGAAAGGCAGAGGGAGACATGGAAAACCTGTAACAAGGGAACAGAACCTGGTCACATCCCTGAGGAGGTCACACCCCTGACAATGAGATCCAAAGGACAACAGGCACTAGCAGGCAGAGGGCAGGAACAGAGGCCTGGGTAGAGGGCATAGCATGTGCAAAGGCCCTGAGCAGGATGTGAAAGAAAGGTGGTGTTCAGAGAATAAGGAGAGAGGACATCAAAAGGTCCTGTTAAGACGGGCAGGGGTCAAGTCACACCAGGCCAGTGGTCTGGCTTATGAATTTAAAACTTTATCCACACTCACTTTTGCTTTGAAATTTATTTTAGGAAAGGTTAAAATAAAAAGTAAACCAACCTAGTAGCCATGGCTGGGGCTGCCCAGGGTGCATGGGTCCCACCTGGCACAGATAAAGTACAGAAAGAGAAGGCTGGACAGGCCTCGGGGCTCAGGCAGGGCAGTCGAATGGGGAAAGTCTTGGGTATGGAGTGGACAGATTTGCCCAGTTGGCAGAGATTGGTGAACTTGCCAAATCGACCAACAGGTCCTGCAAGCCTGGCAGTCTTCATTTTCTCTTTGGGCTGCTGCTGCTAGACATTCCCCAGAAGCAGGGGCTCAGCTCCCTGGACTGCAGGTACCTGGATGGCCTGCAGGTATGCCATTTCCCCTTTCTGGATGTCCTGCATCCACTGCCTCTTGACTGGATGCACCTTTTCTACACCATCATGTTTCTGGGGGCCCTGGGCATGATGTGGGGCCTGTGCCACCTGCTAAGCTGTGTGCTACTCCTGTTGCCACACTGGTACGTGTTTCTTCTGGACAAGACGTCATGGAACAACCACTCCTCTCTGGATGACCTGTTGGCCTTTCAGCTGACATTCACGGGTGCAAACCACTGCTGGTCTGTGGCCGGCCAGCTGAGTGCCCAGAAGAGGAACGCCCACGTGCTGTGTGGCCAGATCTTCATTGTGTACTCTGCTGCGGGTGTGAAAAAGCTGGCTGCAGACTGGGTTGAAGGTTATTCCATGGACTACCTGTCCCAGCCCTGGCTCTTCAGTCCCTTTGAGCTCATGCTGTCCAAGGACATGACCAGCCTGCTGGCGGTACGCTGGTGCAGGCTGCTACTTGACCTCTCTGCTGGTTTCCTGCTCTTTGGTGCCTCGAGATCCATTGGTCTTCTCTTCGTGTCCTACTTCCACTGCATGAATTCCCAGCTTTTCAGCATTGGTGTGTTCCCCTATGTCACGCTGGCCAGCAGCCCTCTCTTCTGCTCCCCCAGGTGGCCTCGGAAGCTGGTATCCCACTGCCCCAAAAGGCTGCCCCTCAGCCCAGTGCTTCCTGTGAGTATAAGAGGAGCCAGGCCCAAAATGGTCAGAAACCAGGGCTGCACCCTCACCTAGGAGCAGCCTTCACCATGCTCCACCTCCTGGAGCAGCTTTTCTTGCCCTATTCCCACTTCCTCACCCAAGGCTCTGACAACTGGATCAGTGGGCTTTATGGCTACTCCTGGAACATGATGGTGCACTACTGCTCCCACCAGCACGTGACGCTTGGCTACCTCAACCCTGAGGTGTTCCCCAGAGCAGGCGATAGAAGGATCATGCAGACACGCTGAAGCAGTCTGTCACTTGCCGGAGCCACCTGCTTCCCAAGTACAATGTCGCTGAGCCCCAGATCTACTTTGGTATTTGGGTCTCCATCAGCGTCTGCTTCCAGCAGAGGATTTTTGACCCTTGCAAGGACATCGTGTAGGCTGCCTGGTCCCTGTCCCAGCATACACCCTGGCCGCAGCCACTCTTGCTGGACCTGTCTGCCTGGAAGGCCAAGTTACAAGAGATCAAGAGAAGCCCAGACAACCACACGGAGGTCATCTTCATTGCCAGCTTCCCTGGGCTGCACCTGGAGAATTTTGTGAGCAAAGAACTGGGCAACACCAACATCCAGCTGCTGCCGGGGGACGTGACCGTGGAGCTGGTGGCAGAAGAGAAGAACCAGACTCTTCGGGAGGGAGAGAAAATGCAGTTGCCTGTTGGTGAATCCCATAGGGTGTATACAGTGTCACCCAGTCCTTTCTGCCACAGGAACACTTACATCAATACTGCAGGGGTTGCACTGGCACGAGGCCTGGTGCAGCGGCAAGAACTCAAGGAGAAGGTGGAGAATGGAAGTGAAGCAGGGCCCCTACCTCTAGAATTGCAGCCTCCGCTGAAGGGCGAAGTAAAAAGAGGTCCTGAGCTAGCGCCTCTGGTTCGGACCTTTCTCAGACGTCAACAAAGGCTCCAGGAGATTGAACACCGCGGAAACATCCCTTTCCACGAGTGAGTCTTTCGCTTCCTGCTGTGAAAGCACTTTTGCGCAGCTGCCTGTTGACCCGTATCTCGCTTCAAAACCTAGTCCTAGGCTGCCCTCCCCTGGAGCAGCTGGCCTAAGAGGTGATTTACCCAAACTTGCGACCCTTCAAGCTAGTTGGAGAGTTGAGTCCTTCAAACACAGAATCTTCAAATCTTTATCTCCCTGACCCAAATTCTGCCCCTGCCCAGAGTGCTGAGTGGGGCCAGACCTTAGTTTGGAGATGTGGGGTCAGCCAGTCACAGGGCCACATTCTCTACTCTGGACATGTGTGGGGGAAAATCATCTCAGATAGTCTTCTTTTTTCCTTGTCCATAACCTTTTAAAAGTTGGAGATGATAGCTCAGAGGTGCCAAAGGAAATAAATCAAGGATAGGCTTTATTCATCCAAGCTTGAAGGGCCAGGAGGAGGTTAGAATCAGTGTCCTGGAATACAAGACTGAGAGCAGGTGAAGAGTGACTGGCTCCTTGAAGAAAGAGACTTACGGCACCATGATGAAAAAATACCAGCTCACTTTTCTCAAGAGCGCTCTGTGCTAGGCACTGTGGGAAGCAGGCTACCTGCATTATCATGTTGACTCTTTAATGGCCACTGGCCCCATTTTACAGCTGGGGAAATTGAGGCTGAAAGGTAATAGAATTTGCCCAAAGACATTCAGCTAGTAAGGGACAGATTGATGGTTGGAACTTAGTCTGACTTAAGGTCCTGCTCCTTGTCTCTTGCAATTTTCAGGATCACTGACAATAAATTTGGGAAAATATAGCTTTTTAAAAAAAGTAAACTAACCTAAAACAGACAATATGAAGTGTTGGTGAGGACGTGGAGCAACTGGAACTCTAATATATGCTGGTGGAAATGCAAAATAGTACAGTATCTTTGGAAAACAGTTTGGAAGATGTTTTATAAAATCAAACATAGAATTACCATACAACCTAGCAACTCAACTTGTTGGAATTTACCCAAATGAAATGGAAACTTTTGTTCACACAAAACCTGGTACAAGAATGTTTACAGAGGTTTTATTCATAATGTTCCCAAATTTGAAACAATCTAAATGTCCCTGCATTAGAGAATAAACAAAGTGTGGTACATCCACACAAGAGAACACTAATCAGAAATAAAAAGGAAGGAACTCTTGATACACACGATAAAACAGATGAATCTCAAAAACATCATGTGAATTAAAGAAGCCAGGCTCAAAGAATCATAATGTATGATTCCATTTACGTGACATTTTGGAAAATGAAAAACTATAGGAACAGAGAAAGGATCAGTGGTTGCCAAGGGCTGAAGGTGGACATAATGGTAGACTACAAAGGGGCACCAAGGAATTGGGGGTGGGGTGTGTTGAAACAGTTCTATATCTTAATTGTGGTGGTGGTTACACAACTGTGTATATTTGTCAAAATTTAAGAACCATATGCTAAAAAGAGTGAGTTTTACTGTAGGTAAATCATGCTTCAGTGAAAAAAAAGCAAAAAACTATTCTAGAAGTCTCAGTGGTAGGATTATCAATTGCACATTTGGGGGAAATCTCAAGCTTGGTGAGAACTATGAAGCAAATCTTGACTCCAATAAGGGGACTTGTGTAACATGGAGTCAGAAAGTCCAAGACTTGGTCAAACTAAACCATTGGGACTAGACTTACCTGCAAGCAAACTGGAAGAATGATATGGAAATGCAAATATTTGGTGTTGATGTCTAGCACACACACGAAAAGGATTGTTCCAAAGGAGTGAATGCAAAAGCAATCTGGGGAAACACTACTGGATTTCACTCCAGTCCTCGTGAGTTTAGTTCATGGATAGACCAACCTTGTGAAAGGAAGGGAAAACTCAGCTGTGGCAAAAATCCTGTATGCTCAAACTCATCCATCTCCAGATTATAGGTGCATTTAATCTTTGATCTCATTTCAGAAGCCTTGCAAATCTTCCATAAATGAATCCCAGTCTCAAAAATAGGAGGCTGACATAGTTAAAATTCAGACAGATCTTCCAAATTACATCTGGTCCTCCCAAACCCCAAAACGAAATGAGATTTTTTTTTTTTTTTTTTTTTTTTAATGAAACCCTTTGGTGCCAATTACAACAAAGACTGTCTGATGAGTCAACAACCCTTGCAATTTCAACACTGTGGTTTTCGTCTTATGGCTGGTGGGGACTTCCACAGAAGTCACAATGTTCACCCCAGAACAAACAATAAAAAGATGGCAAAGTGACAGAGGCATAGAGCAATGTCTGTGTGTTTTCCCAAGTCCAAATAAAGCCTCAACTAGTGGTGGTTTAACACGTAACCACAAATAGCAGGACCAGCATATATCCCCAACTCTGCCATCTAGTAGCTGGGTGGCCTAAGTTCCTTCATTGTTCTGAGCACCAGTTTTCTCATGTCTAAAATGGAGATGGTAAGACACCTACTACACAAGGCTGCTGTGAGAATTAAATAAGATGATGTGTGTAAAATGCTTAATAAGAGGGTAGATCAGTTTCCTGTTGCTGCTGTAACAAGTTACCAGAAACGTAGTGGTTTAAGGCAGCACAACTATATTACCTTACAGTTCTGGAGGTCAGAACTCTGAAAATGAGTCTGCTGGGGCTAAAACCAAGGTGCTGTTCGGGCTATGTTCCTTCTGCAGGTTTTAGGGATGAATCTGTTTCCTTGGCTTTTCCAGCTTCTAGAGGCTGCCACATTCCTTAACTCATGATGCCTTCTCCCATCTCCAAACCCAGCAATGTAGCATCTCCCAGGCTCTCTCTGATTCTGATTCCTTTGTAATGTTGCCTTTTCTGCCTATGACCCTCCTGCCTCCCTCCTATAATGACCCTATATTTACATTGGGCCCACCCAGATAATCCAGGATAATCTCCCCATGCATATAGGGAAAGAAGGAATTGATGATGGACGTCTTTGAAGTCAAGTTAATATATATCTTACTCTTTTTCTCTCCACCTCCACCTTCCCCCATGTCATTCCAGGATGCTAATTTCTGTTGGTTGACTGGGCTCAGCTGGGTGGCTCTCACTCTAGATCTCCCATTCAGTTGCAATCAGGCGGCTACTGGGGTTGGAGTCACCTGAAGCTCTGACTGGGCTGGATGTCCACGATGGCTTCTCAGTGCTCTCCCAGCAGAGTATCCTGGACTGCTTTCGTGGCGGCCAAGAGGCAGGAATCCCAGGACTGTCACAGCACCACACCCGCCATGTTCTGTAAGTCAAACAGTTGCAAGGCCAGTCCAGATTCAAGGGTGTGGAGGAGTAGCCCCATATCTCAGTGGGGAGTGGCATGTGGCACACGCATATAGGGAAGAAGAAATTGATGGTGGCCATCTTTGAAGACAAATTATATATATCCTACTCTTTCTCTCTCCAACTCCCCCTCCCCCATGTCATTCCAGGATGTCACATGCGTTCTCCCCAACTCCGTGTCATCCTGGAATGTTTCCCTCTTCTTCTTTGAGGGAAGTGTCATTCAGGAAACTCATCACTGGTCTGTGGGTTCTTGGTTAGTACAGTAAACTTGTCCCCTCCAGTAGCACTGAGAGCATGAACTTCTTAGAGAAGTTGAGGAAGGCTTTTGTTTTTTTTCTTGTTTAATACCCCTTTCTAGCACCCCAAGCTTCTTATGGGAGAACTACTGGTCAACCACACAGTGCCTTGCCCTCTATTAGCCTAGGAGTGAGCATGTATCCAGCCCAAGCCAAACCAGCCCTCTCTGAAATCTGAATCTCGAACAGAGTGTCAAAAAAATCTGGAAAAAAAACAACTTTGCAGTGGACATTGCAGTTGATGTCGCACCAGCATCAGGTGCAGGATGGGCCAGATCAGTCTAAGCCAGGGTTCCTCAGCCTTGGCACTATTGACATTTTGGAATAGATAAATTATTTGTATGACATATGTAGGAAGAGTTGTTCTGTGCATTGTTGGATATATAGAAGCATCCCTGGCCTTGTGGCAACCAAAAATGGCTCCAGACATTGGCAAGGGTCCCCTGGGGACCAAAATCACCCCCTGTGCCTCTTGGTGATGATAGGTTCAGGAGCAAACAGGCTCAAATCAGTTTGGGCCAGTGAGGCAGTAGGAGAGATTTCCTGTGGGCTTAAAACAACAGTGCTTCCTTATTCTTAAGAGAGAGCCACAGAAAGCCACTCCCTCTTTTGCTCCCCCACTGGATGTTTACAAACAATCTTACAGTCCTGATTATTACTGGCAGCCATTTTGAAGCCACAGAGGGAACAAGCTTTCAGGTGAAGCCAACACATGGGTAGAGGGTAGAGGAAAGAAACAGAGAGAACCAGGGTTCCCAATTACGTTCTTGAATCCCTGAGTCACCCAGACTCGGAGGTGCCCTACCTACTCACCTACTGCTCAAGTCAGTTTGATTTGAGTTTTCTGTTGCTTGCAACCAGAAGCATCCTAAGTGACACATCATAGGAGCTGAAGAGCATGCCCATCAGTTTATGTAGCCAAGATCCCTCAGGGCATCTTGTTTCCAAATTCTTTCCAAATGTGCTTCTTGGGCGCTCACTCTCCATTTCTATAAAGTGTCTTACATCTTCTAACACATTATTTTCCTCTTCATCTTGGCCAGAACCCATTCTGTGATTTGCAGTGGGAGAATCCCATTACCCCAGTTGACTAATTTCAGCAAAAAACACCACACATGCCTAGTCAAAACCCCTACTACCATGGGGCTACCTTAGAACTTGCTCATGGAGTGTGACTGACTCATCTGGTATTTCACAGAGTGCTAGTTGTGAGACCCACAAGAAAGATTAAACCTTATGTGAATAGGCTGATCAATGCAGAAAATATTCTCATAAGTTCTAAAGGCAGCACTGCAAATGGGGGTCGTGGCTAGGGTAGCGCAGTGGGGACATCCCAATGTGCTCTGCAGCTACACGATTTGTGACCTGAGCATTAAGTGAAAGGGCTAAGAGATCAGCTGCACTGTGAGTTGCTTCACCTCTCCAGGTCTCACTTCTCTCCTCTGTCCAGTGAGGATTATCATATTAATTTTTCAGAGTTGATGTGAACTTTAACTGAGATGACACATGTCTAACCAGCTTAAGGATACATCTCAACTTGTTGAGGGCAACTATGAAATCATTTTATTTGTATAATAATGGCTACCAAATAGTCTCTGTTGAAACCTCCTCTATCCCTGTGGGTGATAATAATAGCACTGATAGAGCCGTGGCAGCATTCGTCGTATTCGTACACATAGTGCGTACTGTGCGCCCAGCACGGTTCAAAGCACTCTGCGTGTATTAACTCACTGAATCCTCATGATGATCTTATGAGGTTGGAACCCGTTTTATCTCCCTGTTACGGAAACAGAAGCAAAAGCCTAAGTAGTTTGGCCAAAGTCATGTGGCTATTAAGGGTTGGGCTCCCCCAAAGAAGCTCCCCCTGAGTCTATATTGTGTCAAGCTCTTTGGTTACTGAAGCTGCCTCATTTTGGTTCTTAAAACTCAAACCTTTTCAAATTAAAATGTCAGTCCCAACAAATGAAGTGCAACTACACCCAATGCCACGGATGAATCTCACAGTTAAAATGTTGAGTGAAAGAAGAGCGTACACTGTGTGATTCCATTTCTGTGATGTTAAAAAACAAAACAAAACAACAACAACGAAAAAAAAAACAAGCAGAACTAATGACAGTTGCTAGAAGTCAGGATAATGATCGCCCTTGTAAGGGGCAAGTGACTGGGAGAACCACGAGGGGCTTCCTGGTGGGCTAGCAGAGCTCTGCATCTGGGTCTGGGTGCTGGTTTCATGGGTGCCCCCACCTCTCAAAGCTCATGAGCTTGGAAACATTTAGACTTGACAGAGAGAGAGAAAGAGACAAAGACACAGAGATCTGGAATGAGATGGACGGATGGACAAAAAGGTGGCGGGGGGATGGAGCGAACGGGGAGATGGAGAGAGAGATGAAAAGACGGAAAGATTCAAGGAAACTGTGATGATATGTCCACCAAGACGTGAACAGTGACCGTCATTAGTGGTGAGCTAAAAAGGGGCTCTGTCTGTTTCATAAGCACTTTTTAAATTTTCTTCATTAAAGGTGTTATTATTTTTATGATTAGAAAAAAAATTTAAGAAAAATAAAAACGACCCAACCTACGATGCTAGAGCTTAGAATTTTGAATGGAAAGCATGTCCTCTTTAAATTGTTTCTCCCTTTAGTTCTTTCATGTTTCTTGAAATTATTTAAATACACACCCCATTTCCTTCCTTCCTTCCCTCCCTTCCTTCCCTCTTCCTCTTTCCTGAGGAGACCTAGGTTGGAGCTGGCTCAGTATTGAACCAAAGCTGAGACTGAGGAGTGGATGGATAGAGGGCAATTTAAGGAGAGAAGGACTGGCGGCTGCTTTGGAATCGAGGATTGGATTAACCTTCTTCTCCCTGGCTCTGTTTGTACAAGAACTGTCTTGTCTGAGAGTGATGCAGTGGGAGGGAAGTCGGCTGTGTTTAGGGAGGTGACAAAATTGGGTTTAGATGAGTCACTCATGGATTTCTTCCACGAGCATCCAGGGAGCAGCTCTCATCTGGGGCCTGTGCTAGGCCCTGGGGATATACAAGGATGAATAAGGCACGGTCCACACCTGTGAGGGGTTCAGGTTCTGCTGAAGGAGACACACCTAAGGGCTGATAACACTAATACAAGAGGATCAATCCATGCCCTAACAGGTTTGCACAAAGACAGAAGTTCTGCTTTCACCCCACCCAGATAAAAATTTCACTCCTGAAATGAAGAAGTAAAGAGTAATAAGGGAGATTCTTATTTAGAGGACCAGCAATGAGAAGCTGATGCAGGTGGTTTCCAAAAGGTCTCAATTTCCAAAGCAACTAGTGCTTTGAGGAAGGCAGGAGGCTGAATTAGAGACGCGTAGGGCTGGAGGAAGTTGGGGACTTCTACGGCACATCAGTAAGTATGCTTTCAGCTGCAAGTAACAACAACAACAAGAAAAAAGCCATTCAAATGTGGCTTAAATAATAAAAACATTTATGATCTCCACAAATAAATCCAAAGCTAGGTGGTTCCAGGGATCGTTGACCAACTCGGCCATGGTGTCAAGGTCCCAGGTGCTTTCTAGTGCTTTGATTCTCCATCCTTAGCCTGATGAAAAAGAGGCACTTTTCCTCCCATGGGAAGGAAACTTTCCCAGAAGCTCCCAGGCAGACTTTGTCTCACATCTCACTGGCTAGGACTGAGTCACACGTCCATGCCGTACCTGCAAAGGAGGCTGGGAAAAGGAGCATCTCACCTTTTCAGCCTCTGTTATGGTAGGTGGGCTCTGCCCCCCAAGAAGAAGGGAGAAAGGAATGATGGGTAACCAACAGCATCTGCCTCTGAAGGGAATTCACGGGGCACTGTTTATAACCCCAGCTGTCCCCCAAATTTCCAGCTTCCCCTTTACTAAGCAACAATAGGAACTATGATTCCAAGAACAGTAAGCGTTTATCAGGTTCTTTCTGTGGGATATTACTCAGACTCTCTGGGGGATGCTCACATATGCCATGGACCATCCTTGGCAACCCATGAGCTGTCTCCCTGGACTGCTGCTCACCTTGTCTGCAGTCACATCTTGCCATTTCTTAACTGTCCATGCCAGGATGCTGCTCCTGTCCCTGATACCATCTCAACCCAGAAGCAATGTTCACCCCTCTTCCTTAACTGTGCCCCAAACCATGGCTAGATTAATTAGAATATAGGTTCAGCTGCATTAATAACTGAGACTCCAACTAACAGTGGTTTAAACAAAGCAGAAATTTATTTCTAATAACCAGAACCTGTGTACATCAGCTGAATGTCAGCCCTTTTCTATGTCTCTCTCCTGTAACAGTCTGTCGTTTTCAGTCCAGGCAAATTGGGCACTCCACGGGATCAGGGGCCCAGTCTCCTTCTGTCTTGTTCTCTTCCATCCCTTGCATACTGCCCTTGTCTACACAGTTGGTGCCCACCTTGTCCATGTTCCAGGAAGCAGGATGAAGGAAAGGGTGACAGAAGGGAACCCACCTGGCCTTTAAGGTCAAAGTGGAGCATATCACACTCACATCCTATTGGCCAGCATATAGTCACATGGCACATTAGCTGCAAGGGAACCTGGGAAATGTACTCTTTAGCTGGGCAACCATATGTCTAGCTATAATCACATCTTTGAAAGAAAAGGAGAAATGAAATGGAGGACAACTAGTGTCTGACACAAAAGCTAAGATGAGCCCATAGCAGTGAACAAAATTTTATTGAGGAGGGTCAGTGTAGCTTAGTGGTTGAGCACTGGCTTCCCACATACCAGAGCCCAGGTTCAATCCCCAGCCCCGGTACCTCAAAAAAAAAAAAAAAGGTAAAAATTTGATTGAAGCCTTGGGGACAACAGGTGGAAATTACAATGCAGAAAAAGAAAACACAAAATGAAATGTAAATCAGTAATTCCAAGAGCCCATGACCCTGCTTTCCTGTTAGTTTTCATCCTTTTTCTCTCTAACCTGCCACCAGTTGTGGGAGCCAGCATACTTCCTATGGATGGAGGTTTCCTGACCCTTTCTAGAATTCAGGGCCCTCTCCCTCCTCTTGGCCTCAGGTAAAGCAAGAGTGAGCCTGGCTGGCTTCCTTGCCTAACCCAGGATATTGCCAGTGGGAATTTCTAGGTCCTTCACAGGAAAGTGCCCCAGGGCCTGGAATTACATTTCCTTAGGTCTGGGCTCCTCTGCTTTCAGTGACCCCATGTGTGGGTCCCCTCCTCAGGCTTCCCTCCAGCAAGGGACGAAGAAAAGTCCAGGCCAGCTCCACCTCTGTAGTTGGGTCTCAGGAGCTCCTGGAGCAAATACTTAACCAAAAAGACACATATCTCATGGCAAAATGTGAAAAGTTGGTAGTACCGTATCTAGGTAGAGGATATGGTAGAGTTCTCTGTGTGGGTTTTGTATTATTTTTGCAACTGTCCTGTAAATGAAATTATTTCAAAATAAAAAGTTAATAAACAAACAAGCAACAACTCCAGAACTACTTGTACCTAAACCCAAGCTTAGGAAATTAATTCTTTTCTCTGCAAGGCCAAATTTCTACTATAGATCAACTCAGCTTGTGTTATATTATCCCAACACGGCTGTGTGATGATAGACAGGTTGTGACACCTCTCCACGCTTCAGTTTCCTCACCTGTGATATGAGGTTAACGGTCGTGCTTCCCACAGGGTTGTTGGGGAGAGCTAGAGAAAAGATAGAGATAAAATGCCAGGTGAGCACAAAGCCCGGCCCAGAGTTAACCCCCAATACATGTCGTGATTATTATTAGATTTAAACAATAGTAAACCACTCAAATGGAGGGTCTGCGTCTGGCTAATGTCACTGCTTTAGAACTTCCCGCAAAGCAGTGGCTCCTCCCAGAATAAAAGGGGAAGGCCATTTCCATCTTCAAGTACAGAAACTGCTTCTAAACCCTTCAAGGATTTGAAAATCCAGACCTCACCTCCAGGGCCAGGCACATAATTTGCGAGGCCTAGTGCAAAATAAATATGCGGGCCCCTTGTTCAAAAATTACTAAGAATTTCAAGACAGGTCACACATCCATAAAACCAGCTCTGCTCCCCTCCAGCAGCAGGACAGAAAAATAGAGATGTAAACTAGCAGGTTGCAGCATTTACTACAAAACCTCTGGAGACAGACCCTGCTTTTTTCACTTAAGCAACTACACAACTGCAATTAACAGCAGCTAGATGTATAGAGCCCTCCATGTACATGAGAGACCAGGCTGATGTCATTTAACCATCACATCACTGCCTTACATAAAAGATGGGAAACCAAGGCTCAGAGAGGGTGGGGAGCTTTCTCAAGGGTACACAGCCAGATTCCAGAACCCACACCCAGAACCACTGTGTGTGCAACAAAGGTGCCCTCCCCATCCTGACCCTTTAGACTAGAGGATGGGGGAAGTTGCCTCTGGAAACCCCTTCCACCTCTCAGGTCTAATTTCCATCCTTGGGTCTGACTTCCTTCCTCAACCTCCCCCCCGCCCCCCCTCGACCCTCCTTTCTCAGAAAACACATGATTCCCCTAGTTCCCCCATGACTGCCTCCCTCCTCCCCCACCGGGGCAGGCCACTCTCCCAGGACAGGCAACTTGGGGTTTAGATTTATGTGTTTATTTTTCTTTTCTTTTTACTGTCTTGGAGCTGGAGGGGTGCGGAGTCTTTAAGGGATGAGGATGCGCTCGGGGATGCTGTGAGTGAGGAATCTGGACTGCTAATCATCCTGGTAGTTCTGAAATGGTGTGCAGCTCGTATGTATTAAGAGAACTTCAGAACAGGAAGAAGCATCCAGAGCTAAACTGGGTTCAAATCCAGACTTGACTATTTCTTAGCTGTGAGACCATGGGCAAGTTGCTTAACTTCTGTGCCTCAGTTTACTCAAGCGGGGATAATAGGAGTGAGGACTTCATAGGGTTGTTGTGAGAATTAAATGGGTTAATACACGCGAAGCACTTAAAACACTGCCTGGCGCTTAGATGATATTCAATAAGGGTCAGCAATAATTATTATCATTATTACTATCATGCTTATTATTGTTATTTTAGAGCTATTGTGAGTTCTTGGAGAGATGGTATAGCATCGTGGCTGAGAGCACAGATGCTGAAACCAGACTGACGTCTCTGGACCTCAGTTTCTTCATTTGCCAAATTTCCTTCTGGACAGAGGAGGCTTAGAGATGGACATGTGAGGCTCAATTCGTCCAAAGAGACAAAAGGCCAGGAATTGTGCTGGGACTACTAGGGGGTGGGGTGAGGGGGGAGCTGTCTCTGCGTGGGGATTGCTGAGCTGGCAGGATATGAGCTTGGAGCTGCTGGGACCATCTGGTCACCTTGAGAGGAGGGTCTGCCTGATAGTGAAGCTAGCTTAGGTGGAAGCAGATAGAGCTGGAGAGAGACAGTCTAGTCATGATGACATTGAGCTCCTGGATCTGGCTATGCCTGAACAAGCCATTTTTGTACTTCCTAGTTTCATGGTCTAGTAAATTCCCCATTTTACGAAAGCCACTTTCAGTTGGGTTTTTCTCACTGAAGAGCATCCAGGCTGACAACAGGGCCTTAAGCGACTTGCCCAAGGCCTGCAAGCTTGTAAGTAGCAGGCCCAGGAATGAGAAGCTCCTTCCTAACTGGGCCCCATTGCTCCACTACCCAGACAAGCATTCAATGCTTTAACCTCCACCTGCTCTGAGCAGCCATTTTTCTTACCTGTAAAATGGGGATAGCACCAGGCTTGCAGAGCTGTTGGGAAATATGAAATGTGAGGTAACACTGCTATCTAGCACTGTCCATGGCTGAGGCTGAAGTTCTGTGCATCTAGTTTCCCTTGCTTTGGGCTATGGTTTTGTCCCTGTTAGTAATTTCATCTCAAGGCTATGTTTGTCCCTAAATCAGTCAACCAACTATGTTAGGAGGTGCGTGTGAGTCCCACAACACTTGCTGACTGTGTCCTCAGTGGTTGAAGGAGGCAGCTGAATGACCCTAAGGATCTTCCAGCAAAAAGAAGCCCTGTCAAGTTGGTTTCTGGAACTTTCCAAGGACAGCTGGGCTCAACTGGGTGTGACCTGCAACACAGGAAGACAGTGTTGAACCAGATTGACTCAGTCCCTTTCCTACATGAAATGTATATTTAGTGACAGAGACTGACAAAGACATAAAACAAACATGTAACATTTAGGAGAAAGCATGTCATTACTCAGCTGGATGAGTGCTAAGAAGGAAAAGGGATTGGCGGGAGGCAGGGAGGGGTTGTTTATTAGGCGGTGAGCATAGACCCAGTTTGGTCTCAACCTGGATCCCCAGGTCTTAACACTGTGCTCTCTCCCAGGAGAAAGACCACAACCAACTTTACCAGAAGACTTGCAGACATTGCTAAGTCAAGAGTCAGCCTTTGGAGGCTCAGTGAGCAGCCATCCTTCTCCACTGACAACTCTTCAGGATATTTTTAAAAGTTTAATGGGTCATTGATTTGTAGTGCTGATTTCCTCCATTAGCTAAATCCATGACGGAAAGGCCCCAAGTTGTGTGAGACCATTCTTCAGGCATGCCTGCCAGGAAAAGGGATTAGCTATTGTGACACAGGGTCACTTGTTTATTTTCTAACTAGTCATCACTGAAAGCTTCCCAACTGCCACCATCAGTTTGCTGGTTCTAGGCCAGGCCTTGGCAGGGAATAGCAGAACTTTGCAGATCAAAGGCACACCTTCAGAGAGCCTCGGGAGCCTCTATCACCTCAGATCCCTTCTCCCAAGCAAGTATCAGCTGCTTGGGACACACATGAGAAGTAGAAGTCCCTCCCCTCAAGGAACATTACAGTGGGGAGACCTGAGACCTGAAGGATGTAATTCTCTAGAGTAGCGATCGGGCAGAAGGAACAGCTGGAGTGAAGGTCTTGAGGCGGGAACTAGCTCTGTGTATTTGGGAACCAGAAATGGGCCTGGTGGTACTGCAGTGGAACGAATGAGGAGGAGGCTGGTAGGAGAGGACTTGGGGAGAGGATCAGAGACCAGGTCACAGTGATCTTGTGGGCCAGATTTAGGAGTTATTTGGATTTGATTCTAAATAGGATGGGAAACCATTGGAAAGTTGCATGTAGGAGTTTCATGATCCAAATATTGGCGGCTGTTATGTGAGGAATGGATGAAGGGGTAATTTAGCTGGTACCTGAAATTACGAGGTTCATTTGAGATGAATATTTGCAGAAAGGTTTCACCTTCTGCCACTAAACAGCTCCATCTGGACCCATCCCCGAATGCCCTTCTCCCTCCACGATCCGCTGCATAATGGCCGCTCCAGTCACTGGGTGTCACTCCCTGCAGTCATGAAGGTGATTTGGGCTCAAGATGGGCATTTAATTTATTGACTTCCTTAGCTCAGTGCATGGGGATATGAATGAACTCTGGTCTATGGTGTCCCCTTCCCACTCAGGAGCTCACAGACCTGTGAGTTCCAAACTAGCACTCAAATAATATAAGGATGGCAAGAGCACATGAGCCGGGAGAGACACTTAAGTGGGCTGAGACTTTAAGTAGGCATCTTCTGAATGTGGGGCTCCCAATTTTTTTTTTTTTTTTCTTTTTACCAGAATGGGCATCTTTTGTTAATTTTTCCCTTAATGTCTTTCTAAAGACATTGTCTATCAAACTGTATTTATTCAATAATTCATTTATTTCCCCATTTGTTATTATTTGAAGGCATATAATAATGTTAGCTAATATTTATTGAGCCACCTAGTCCTCACGCCACCAATATGAAGTGGATACTGTCATTACCCCCATTTTACAAAAGAGGAAATGGAGACACAAAGAAATTAGGTAACTGCACAGCTGGGATTGGGACCCAGGCAGTGTGGCTTGAAAGCCTGTACTCCCCTGGGGACTGTATTAGAATTCTGGTTTCCATGCCAATGCACAGAGCTACTCTGAACAAGTGATTTTGTCTCTCTGGGACTCAGTTTCTTGGTTTGCACAATGGGAATTCCAGTAGTGCTTATCTCCCACGAGATTAATGAGAATGGGTACTTGGAATGCCAGGCACAGTGCCTGCTGCAAGCACTCAAGGAATGAGCTGGAAATTCACTGATAATACCAGGGAGAGGCTGGGCAGGAAACAGAGACGATTCTGACCAGCTGGAGTTCACAATCTGCATACAATGTGCCAGGCCCAGGGCTGGATGGTTTAAATTGGAGCCCACAGGGAGGCAACCGGCCCTGCCCTTCTCCATGTGTGCGTCAGGGACCCGGGATTGCTGGAGAAAAATACAGATTCCTGGGCCTTGCTCCCAGGCTAGAAATATCAAAATCCTTTGATGGTGGGCTCAGGAATCTGCATTATTCAACACACTCTCCAGCCGATTCTAATGCACCATAAGTTGAGCGCCACCGAGTCCAGTTTGAGCACGCTCAATGTAGGACTTCCTTGATAATTTGGGACATAGTGAAAATATTTCGGCCTGTCCCTCCAGCCCCCTTCATTTCTGCAGCGCCTGGGGTCAGAGATCCGGACGGAAATCTTGCGTTTCAGACAGGGACACTACTTTTAGGGTCTAGGGAGCATTCCCCAGCAGCCTGCTGGATCATGAAGCTTCTGTTTCAGGGAAACAGGGCGAGCCTCCTCCCGCCAAAACCAGGAAGCAGAAAGTAGGGCACGCAGCTCCCTGCCCATACTCCAGCTTGGAGCACTAAGACCAGGGCCCAGGCGCTGCAGCTGGGGTGCATGACTATTTCACGGTCACGCTGTGACTCAAAGGGCCGCGTAGAGGCTTGAACTCCAGATCCACCAGGGCCTCGCAAACCCACGCGCCGTAGGCGGGGTTCCCCGGGATCACCTAGGCAACGGGAGCGCGCCGCGCCCGAGCCCTGGGCCGCGAGCCGCAGGGAGAGAACGCGCAGCGGGACGTCTGGCCGGCTGAGACCGCTTCCCCCGGCACCTCCCCCGGCTCCGCCCCGCGGAAGTGTTTGCCAACGTCCTAGAGCGCTCATTGGGCCTTCGGCTTGGGGGGCGGAGCTCGCGGCAGGCGCGGTGCGTACTTCCGGCTGCCGGGTTGACATGAAGAAGCAGCGGCTGGGGCGGCGGTAGCGGCTGTGGTGTGGGTTTGCAGCGGCCCCTGGGGCTGAACGCTCGGCGCGGCCTGGGACGGCAGACGGCGCAGTGAGCCGAGGAGGAGGCGCAGCAGCAGCCCCGGTTCGTCATGGAGATGGAAAAGGAGTTCGAGCAGATCGACAAGGCCGGTAACTGGGCGGCCATTTACCAGGTGCGGGAGCGCCCCGGGGCGCGGTAGGCCCTTCGCTTAGGCGGTGGGAACCTTCCCCTCAGACCCCCGGGTCCCGTTCTCCCTCTGGGTTCCGCCCTCCGTCTCGGCTCTCCTGCTTGATAATTCGATCCGAGCGCGGCAGAGGCCGCCCCCTTCTCCCTTTGTCCCCGAGTGGGCCTCGCAACCCCCCGAAATCCCCCACCTACCTCATATCCTGCAGCCCCGCTGACCTCTCGAGCCTGGAGGCCGCCGGGCTGCCCTCTCGGCACGAATCCTTCGCACCTCGCCCCCGGCCCCGCTGCTTAGCCCCCCTTTGTCCCCTGGGATTGCTTTAACACCCCCCATTACTTCCATTTCTAGACGGGAACACCTCAGACTCTCTTCCTTTGTCTCCTTGGGGGAAAAGGTTACCTCTCCCTCACCCCTTCACATTTCCTTTTCCCCAGTCACAGTGTTTGTCGAGTCCCAAGAATGACAGAGTGCCCTTCCCCCTTCCTGTTCATTCATTTAATGGATGTGAATTGGCGTGTCGCTTCCGAGCTAGGTACTGCCCTAGGCGCTGGAGATAGTGTTGAATCCTATTATCCTTCATGAAGCTCCGAGTCGAATAAGGCGGTCAGGCAAAGACAAATAATTTCACATGGTGGCCAGTGTTGTGAAGAAAACAAAACGTCACAGCGGGGTAGAGAGCCACTGGATGGAAGGTGGGTTACCTAAGCGAGGGGCGTCGCAGGTTTGTCAGAGGAAGAGACGTTTGCTCTGAGCAGAATGAGGAGGAGCTGCAAACCATGAGACAATCAGGCTAAAGAGTTTTCCTACCAGGAGGCCTGCAGTACCTCCCTCCTTCGGGACCTGAATATTGCCGTCAGGCAGGGAGTGTTGAAACTTAACGTTTTATCCTCACTAAGTAGCATCTTTCCCCAGCTTTGCTCTTTGGTCTTAGCTGAGATCTATCTTTTGAGTCTTCATCTACTTTGGATTATGGTGGGTCATGAATTTAAAAAGTAGCAAGGTAGGATTTCTCGCATATCTCCAAAGCATCAGATTAAAAACCCCAATAGGTCTGCTTTCACGAAGCTAAATCCTCTAAAGAAAATATGTGCTCCCGATTAAATGTCATTGCGGGGGTTGTGAGGATTAACCAAAACCACACTCTGTATCTTAAGCAAAGAGCAGAATAGAGAGATTTTGTTACTTGTGTAAAGAGAGAAGGCAGTTTATTCTGTTTTCACTTTATAGGCTCAGAAGGCAAATTGTGAGGTCCATCAGCTGGTATTAAGATCTATTTTGAGCTCCTCTTAAAAAAAGGAAGAATCTTTAAGCAGTTCTTTGGTATGCTTGACTAAGTCTTGATTTCATCTGGATTTCCATCAGCTTACTTGACAGGATCCTTTTTATTTGGGCTGTAATATAGTTTGATAGTCTATATTAGACTGATTGAGTGTTACAATGTTGCTAGACCCTGTAATCTGTATGATTGATCAATATATAAAATTTGTATTCCGTGTCTAGTCTCTGTGAACTAATTGAATGAATTCCACTAGTGTCTTTGAAACTTTGAAAATGTGTAGAAAAGTTTTCTGCATCCATTCATATGCAATAGGGTCTAAAATGACTTTTAAAGTGAAAATTGTTGGTCTGAAGTGTTGGCATTGACTGTGATCTACCCCATGATATGTAGAGGCATTGGGGGGAAATCTTTTATACTGAAACTGAGTTTACAATAGCAAACTTATATTGTAAGTAAATTATTGGTTGAATTTATTTTTCACTGTGTTGTGCCGGCATGGCCTGACCTGTCACCCAAGCATTGTTAAAATTGGGTTAAGCATATTGCTAGGATAGAGCATTTTGGTCCTCAATTAGTTTCTTCATTGTTCTTAAGTTTCTCTACCACATTTGAAGAGTTAGTCAAGATTGCTTTATGTTGAGATTTCCCCAGCTCCTTAATGGATTACTACATTCCTGAAGGTGGTTTCTTTTGACCTTAGAGAATTGTCTCCTGTGGGCTTTTTATTTTTTCTTTTACCGCTCACCAAGCAGATATTTTTTTCCAAAATTGAAGTCAGAAGCTCCTCTCCTTTTTAAGCTCCTAAGTGGCTGTTATTGTACAACTGTGGCATTTCAAAAACAGAGTTCGAATGACCTTGAGTCTAAAGTGGCAAATTTTCCAAGTTGTGTGTCAATTTACCAAACCTATTATTTTTCAAGAATTCAAAGAAATGTGCTTGTGGTTGGTAGAAAATGAAAGTTTAAAGAAAATAATATTTTACAGCCTGTCAAAATGAGGGCAACCTTATACAAAGTAATGCTTTGAGCTTGCCTTGTCTATTACAATTAGAAAAATATGTAATTTTTCTTAAAACTTTGAAAACAAGGTAGTGCTGTCATTTCTCACTATCCTCATTTCTAACTAAAAAAGAAGATTCAAAAACTTGGAAACAATTAGGAAAAAAACAGGGGGTGAAGTGGACTTTTGAGTGCCGAGGCATGTGGCAGCTTAGAAGACAAAGGTTTCAGGCAGAAATTCTATGCTAGCTCAATTTGATAAAGTGAGCATAAACCATGTTTTTGATCTTTAATGTTAATAACTAGCACACATACTAAGCATTTTGCTATATAAAAAGTCAGCTTTGATTGCAGTTTTAGATGACTCTACATTGTTTTTAACATTTAAGCGACTGGTTTGGTGTGCCTTGAGTTTTAGTTTGGCTGACAAAAAGAGGAGAGAGCATAGATAACAAAATAGAAATTGGTTTTAGAAGCTAGAATGAGGGAAGAGAGGCTTAACTGAATGAAAAGGAGAACTATATGCTGCCCTTGCTCTGAAGTTTAAGAGGGTTTGGGTCAGGTGTTTTGCTAATTCTTTCATCTCTAAATTCCTTGCTTCTCTGACACTGTTCACTCTTTTCAGTGTGAATGATTTGATTGTTTCAGATAAAGGAGATTGCAACAATAGCCCATGACTTAAAGGCAAGATTTATTCCGTGGTAGGCTTTATAAAAGGAGCCATGCTTTGAATTTACATTCGTCTTTATAGCTGCTTTTATTATGAAATACGACCTAAGACCTGACTAGATTAAAACCCATGTTATAACAGTAGTTCACTAAAATTCCTTACTGTTCAATACAGACTGTGTTCTTATATTCCAGGAAAAAGAATATTATAACTTGTCAATACCATTCTCTTTAGAGGGGGGGGAAAGCTATTTTAGTGCAGAGGAGAAAGATCTATATACTATGACTCACTTCACTTTAAAAATAATGGCAAACGGAAATGACATGGAGAGATTGGGACGTTCTAGTCATCCTGAGCGACCCATTAGATCTAAATGTACTTGTTTAGCACTGGTTTGAGTGAACTAAATTTAGGTGTCTGATCATCACTTTGGAAATGGTGTAAAGCCCTTTATAATTGTCTGGACTAGTATTAAATTAACTGGGCACACAAGTAGAAATAGTGGAGGGAAGAATTTTTTGCTATCATTATTTGTTTGACATCACTGGCATATTTATAGGAATACTTTGGTACTTTTGGAACTAAACCATGCCAGATGGTTCTGAAAAGTCAGCTGGGGGATAATGGTAATGCAGATGTTTTCAACCAGATATCCATGGTTGGGATCATTGGCCTCCCCACTGCATTTTCCATTTTAGGTCCTCAAAACCTATAAAAATACTTGGTCTTGAATAATGTCGTTTATTGTATACTGAACTTTATGATAGAAAATGAGTAAGAAATTTCCTGTAGGGGGTTTTCAGACTATAAACTGCTGAAATAACTGCCCTTTCTTCCTTCCTTCTTTCTTTTCTTTAATTGCCTGTTTTCTTTGGCTGATCTTTTAGGTGACAGAATTCTTTGGACAATTTTTGTTCTATGCAGTACTTTTAATTACAGGTACTTTTTCTTAGGCCTACTTCAGCCCATATATAATTTGTACAATCTGGTATTTCTCCATATAGCATTTATGTTAATTATTTCTTGTTAACTAATTTATGCTGACAAATAGGCTGGACATGTTTCTTTTTTCTGCCCATGTTCGGGAAAATTGGAATTCTAGCCAGGTCATTGTTTCTGAGATGCTGTAGTTTTGGCACCAGTCTCTTGATTGCATGTTTTGAGTATCCAAGAGTGCTGGGGACTTTGCTGCAGTTTTTGACTCCCCCTACCACATCTTGTTGGTTGGTTAATGTGTCATCCTTCTCACCACTCCAGTGGTCTACGTTCTCATATTTTGCCTAAAATACCGCAGCTGTTTTTAGTTTCCCATCGCAGAAATCAGTGAGACCAGTTTTATATTGATATGGTGTCACTCTTAAGACTCACCACATCCTTTCCCCCAATATGTACATTCTTCATATTATCAATAGAATAACTGTTTAAAAAACAGGTCTCCAGACACAAAATGACAAATATTATATAATCTCACTCATGTGCAGTAATCAGAATAAGCAAATTCATAGTCAGAAACTAGAATACAAGTAACCAGAGGCTGGGCAGAGGATAGGGAATGGGGAGTTGAAGCTTCATCGGTACAGAGTTTCTGTTGGGGGTGCATGATGGTGATGGTAGCACAACATTGTGAATGTCATTAATACTACTGAATCATATGTCTGAATAGGTTGTATATATGTTACTAAAATAAAAATTTAAAAAAGAGGAAAAAAAACAAAACAGATCTTAGCCCATCATTCCTCTGTTTAACTTTGTCTGGTACTTCCATGATATCTGTAAAGTCCAGGTTCCAACATCCCCTTCCCCCATAGGCCTTCTATTCTGGCCACAGTAGCCAGTGCAGTGTTCTCCAGATTCATCCATGTCTTTCATTCCTTTATACCTTTGCACAACACTTGGTCTAAAATACCTTTCCCTCCTACTCTAGCTTGCACCTCCCAGCTCAGACGTGTGCCTCCTGTTTTGTTCTCTCACCTGTGTTTCCATATAATTTCATACATATCTCTGCTAAAGCCCTTCTCTCGTTGTAGCTGTTTCATTCCGTGTCTATCTTCTCTAGAGTTCAAGTTTACTGAGGTCAGCAAAGCCCATCTTTCTCAATAGTGTCCTCACACCAGGCACAAAGTAAGTGCCTAACAAATGTTGGGATTGAATTGGTGCCAGGACCTTGCCTAGGCCCTAACAGTAAAAATCTGTAGAAGACCTGGTTCCTAATTCTCATCCTGGTGGCAGAAATGATAGAAACAAATAGATTAGCCGGTATTAGTACCAATAGCAGAGGTCACTCTGGAAGAAAACCTCACATTTTGTGTCATCACCTGATGAGACAATTTAGTTTTTCCTGCTGTGGTGGCTTTAGAAGAAAGGCTTGAATTCTAATGCCGTAGAAGGGGATACCGCCAACTTGTTTCATAGACGCTTTAACAGCAAATTTGTACTTGGCCTCAGAGGAACTTAATAGGCACCTTGGAGATGATATATATATCTGTCAAAAATTGTTGAACTACTCTGTCCCTTGCACTTTTCATGCATACCTTCTAGGACTTTGGGTGTAGTTGGTTTATAAAATATTTTGATTTTGAGATATCAGATATGTAAGGCTCTCATAAAGTAGCAACCTTTACAAAGGTCTGTGACTTTAACAAACTATTATGAATGATAAAGAGAAACATTTTTGGCATTTGATCACACCATCCTTTAGACCAAGAGTAAGAGCATATTTTATTCTTTTGCTTTTTTAGTGGTCTTGATGCCTGGTTATGTGTTCTAGTCTCAGCTCTAACACTGACAACACTGAATGGGTCCCTTATTTTCTGTGGGCTTCAGTCTCCTCCTTTGTAAAAATGATCTTTGACTGGTCACTAAGGTCACATCAAGTAATATAAATCGCTCGTGTATTCACAAAGAGAATTTAATGTTCCTAAAATAATCCTTGTAAAAACTGCAGTGGTTACTCAGTTTTGTAATGTATGTGGGTGCGGATGGGTACAGTTAGGCTTAAAAACTTAGAGGAGGTTTGTTAGTATATTTAAACACTCGATAACAATTTTGAGTCTTTTTTTCCCCAAGGGTATTAAACACTTTTAGTAAATAGGGTTCATTTCATTTAGTAATGTGGGAAAATGATTAGCTGACACAGAAGTTATGCATGCAACTTTTCTCTAAGTAGCAATTGGGTGGTTTTTCCTGTAAAAGATAGAGGAACTGATTCTTGAGAATTTACAAAAGATTCAGCCCCAGCTAGGTACATGAAGATTAGCTACCCTTTATGTTGTAATTTTAGAAAGAAACCTATATCTGGTCTAAGCTCTGTTTGAATAGCATGATAGTTTACTCATCTGCCATCCTTGAGAAGAAAGTACCTAAGTCTCCAGCATTTTGTTTTATTCCACATAGAAATAGTCTTTATAGTTTACAAGTTGCTTTCCTGTCCTTTTTTTTCAGGGCAACTTGACATGAGTATCTTGCTGATAGTTTGTAAATTTTTAATATCTGAAAACTAGACACAAGACCATTTCCCATGGAAGATCTACCTCCTACCCTAAAGGAAAAAAAAAATACAGCCAAAGAAAAGTCTAGTCCTCAATTCTTTTGATCTTCAAAACTTGCTACAAGGCACACTGCAGACAAAATAATAACTACTGATAAGTGATTTTGTCTTTTTTTTAATTCCTGAGGTGGTTTAGTTTGCCCTTCTGAATACTTATGATTCTGCCAAGGCAGGGAAGTTTATTGATGCCCTGTGGTCAGTGGAGAAGAATTAGTGCTTCAAGAAGTCAGGTCTCTAATATGGGCTCAAACTAAACATGGCTTATTGGCAAAGCAGAATTTAAGGTCTATATTTTCTCTGGGAAATATACAATTTAGAATCCACTCTACTCATATTCCTTATTGCTCTTAAACTAGTACTTACTGTGCCAGGAAATTCTAACTCCTTGAATGAGGGTTAACCACTTGTTGAAGTAAATCATTGGGCCAAGTAGTGTTTTATTCTGGGCTCCTCTTCTTTTAAGGCAGAGGTTTCTTCCCATAGACAGAGGCATGCTTTCACAGATCAAGAAGGAAAAGCTCAGCTGTGTTTGTGGGTTTTGTGGGTGAGTGACCCTGCTTGCAAAGATAAGATGAACATAGCAAAACTAGGTTTCCAAAATTATATTTTTAAAAAATTTATTAATTAGTGATTAGTAAATGAAAAATTTTTCTTTATTTTTAGGTAATTACTCTGTTATGAAACATTTTTTCCCCTGACCTCTTTTCCTTTTGAAAGGTTCCCTTATTGATGCATCTCTTCCTTTTGAAGAATCATATTAAAAATTCCCACAATAAGTTTCAGCAAACAGCTTAGTTTTTATTCTGATGGATACTGGTTACTCAGAGGATTATACACTGTTGCAAATTACTTACAAGAAAGTGAACATCCAGTAATTACTTAAAATTCCTTGAGAACACAGGGTTACTTAAAATGTCTGGGGATGAAATCACTTCCGAATATAGTGTCACTCAAGAGAACAAATAGACAAACTGTATTTAGTATAATACAGTAAATTAGCTTTAAAGTCCCTTGATAGCTGAACATTTGTCACTGTTATATTTATCCCTTTTAGATTTTGTTCTGTATCACTATTCAAATAGTCAGTGCTTAGTCTACCTCTGCAAGGATAAACACAAAATATGCCGTCATTAGGTCATAAATATTTGTGTGGCTAACTTTTCACAGAGAGAAGAGCCCTCCAAGAAGGTATCTAGGTATCTAGTGGTCTTTTTTGGAAGAGGATGTTCTGTTTTTTGTTCCTTTGTTTTAATGTTTGGCTTT